>BMAW01056867.1:0-31055 GCA_019974015.1 Nephila pilipes | reverse complement strand
TGTTATGTATTTATATATTTATGTATATTAGTACTATTTCTCATTTTCTATAACCATTTGATAATTGTGAGTAATTATTCCTTCTTATTAATTTATCGTATCATATCATTTAATGAAAAGTACACGTGATGAAATGAAGGTTTAATAATTACTTTTTGTAAATTTAATTTTTACTTGTTTATAATTTTAGCTAGAAAGCATTTTTAATTATTTATAAGTTTATATATATATATATATATATATGTGTGTGTGTGTGTGTGTGTGTAAGCAATACTAAAGTTTTGTATATAAACTGTTTTATTATATGTTTTTTGTGAATGTTAAAAATCCTTTATTTACGGGCATATTAATTGTTTTTAAGTTATTCATTCAATTCATTCATATTTCTTTGAATTAAGACAAAATTATTATTTTTTTCGATATTTAGTTCATAGAACCTATACTTTATTTTTATGTATTCCATCTTTGTGTAATAGGGTGGTCTGAAATGTTTGCAACCTAACGAATAAACAAGACATTTTTTTCTTTAAATTTTATTTTTATTTTCTACATAGTTTGCTTGTAAGTCTACACACTTTTGCCATTGAAGCTTCCATCTTTTAAACCGCTCCCAATAGTACTCGGCGTCTTTCTCTACAAAATAATTAATTACGAAGGTGATAGTCTCCTATCTCCTATCCAGTCTCCTCTTTGTCCTCCGAGCGCAATTTTTAGAATAGGGAACAAAAAGAAGTTGCTTGGGCTAGATCTGCTGAGTTACGAGGATGGACAAGCAGTTCAAACCATAATTCGTGGACTTTCACCTTGGCAACCGTTGAAGTGTGAGACGGTGTATTGACTTGGCGAAACAAAAAAAAAAAAATTCTGCAAGTATGAACGTTTTTACGCAATTTCTTCCTTCAGCGTGTTAAGTAAGGATGCGTAGTAAGCTCCTGTAATGGTTTATCTGTTAGAAGATAATAGATTAAGGCTATCCATGACTATCGCAAAAACAGCGTCCATCATCATTTTCCAAGCCAAAAAAATAGTTTTTGCTTTTTTTATGGAACCGATTATCCCTTCGCAGTCCACTGTTTTGAATGTATTTTTGTTTGGGGCGTATAATGGTGTATCTAAATTTCAACTACAGTAATTAATTGGCGCCAAAATTCTGATTTATTGCTCCTTAACTACGTAAAGAGAGCGTTGGAAAAGTTCATTCGATGATGTGAGCAAACGCGGCACCCAACGCGCGGACAGCTTTCTCATGCCTAAATATTGATTCAATACGTAACAAACAAGTTCTTTGAACATATTCACAACTTTTGCTATCACTCTCAGTTTAATTCGACGGTTGTCTAGCCCTATTAAATGAACTTTAGCAATGTTATTATCAGTGGTTGCAGTTTTTGTACATCCGGAACGTTCATCGTTTCCCAAACTGGTACGATCACGTTTAAATTCAACTGCCCAAAATTTCACGGGGGTAAATGATGGGGCAGTTTCCCGTACCAGCGTCCAATTCATCTTTAATTTTCGAAGGTGTATTGTCTTTCAAAAACAAATATTTAATGACAGCTCGATCCTCTATTTTTTTCCATTTTCACAAATAATCCACATTGACTCACTTAAGCGATTGTCAAAGAATAACTGCGAGTCCAAAATGCCTGAAAGTTGTCGAGTACCTGTCAAAAGATTCGCAACCACATTGCCTAGCTTTATGGACGAGTGCTGCCATCTTCTCGTTTAGGTCAGAAACTTTTTCAGTCCTTCCTCGTATGTAGTACTTCTAAAATTGACACCTTATTATTAGTTTCCCGTAACATTTGGGACAAATGATAAAATTGCGTTCATAGCCTGAATTATAAGAACTATTTTACAATTTTATTGCAATGTAATTATTGTAAATAATTATACATTTTTATTAATTCATCGTATTATATTGTTTGATAAAAAAAAAAAAACATGAAATGTGATAGAGTTTAATATTTACACTCTGTGTGTTTAGTTTTTAATTTTCGTAGGCCGTGGTGGCCTGATCCATAAGAGCGGTGATCGGAAGATCGCGAGTTCGACTCCAGCGCCGACAGAAGATCCACCGTGTACGCTAATGGCGGCTGGTGCACGTTAAATTCTGCAAAGTTCTCATACAAATTAATACCTCTCTGCAATTGTGCGGCCATCTGTTTAGGTAAAAGTCGGACTTCTTCCTTTGGATCCTAGGATCTAATGAAGTCGCAATCCTCAAATCCTTGCCATGACTCGTAATTTAAGGGTTCATGGACTTGCTGTGATGATAATGTCCATCAAAATGATATAAGCTACAATATTTTTACTTTTTCGTATAATCTTAGCGAGAAAACTTTTGTATATATATATATCAGGCATTTGTACATAAACTGTTTTATTATTATTATTTATTTTTATGCTATTTTCATTTTATTGAAATTAAAAGCTTTTGTTACGCTATGTCAGAAATTATGTGTCATTAAATATTTTTTCGTGCTTTACTTTGATAATGAACATAAGAATGATAATTTGAAGTTGAAAAAAACCAGGAAAAAAGTTTGGTTTTCGTGTTTTCTTAAAAAGCAGTGGTAAATTAAAAAAAAAAAATTTACTCCGCCATCAAAGATTTAACACGCGCTTTATATTGCAATATACAGGGTGTCCGGCCTTAATGTGAACCAATAGCTAATTCCCGAACCGTTCGGTTTAGATATGCACTTCCAATTTGAAAAATGTTTTTAAAAAGGTAAATAATGTTTTTACGTGCTTTTCAAACCAAAAAACCAATTTAGAAAAAAATTACAAAAATTAAATTTTTATACGGTCCTATCACTTATATTTAGGAAAAGATGCAGTACACAAAATCAAAGTAAACACAAAAGTTTCAGTTTATTACGATAAAAACTGGTCGAGTTATGGAACTTTGAAAATCATACATTTCATCCATTTTCTCGGCCATTTTCAAGAAGCTAGTAAGGGGCCGTCTCGAAAGTGAAATTAATTGGATCTCTGCCAGGAAACTTTCGCTCTTGCACGTCACTCTTATGTAAATCGTTTTTAAATTTAAAAGTACATACATTAAGATAATAATACAATAACTAAGCACTTAAGAAATAAAATTTATTCTGTGTACGCGTAAAACATAGACAAAATAAATTATTTTTGACGAAGAAAACATGTCAAAAGCAGTTCCAAAAAAATAGACTTATTTGCTGCGGCTGCAGACTGATTTGCTACTGTACTGATCAGAGCGAGCTTCAAAAATCTGTTGTATAGTCGCTTGCAATTGTATACAGTCGTATTCTAATATTATGAATTCTAGTACGGGAGAACGAGATGTATACAAATGAAGAATACTGCGAAATGGTTCTGTTGTATGGGCAGTGTAATCGAAATAAGAGAGAAGCGGCAAGACTTTATGCCATTAAATTTCCCAGTCGAAGGCATCCATCTTATTGTACAATTGCCCGTGTAGTTCAACGCTTGTATAAAACTGGGAGTTGTCATGGACGTATTCCCTTGTCTCGTTCCACACCTTCAAGCTTGCGGATACCCGCTGAGAATATTCTAGGATATGACCTGGCTCATCCTGAAAGTAGTGTCCGGGATATTAGCAAGGCTTGTTCCTACTCAAAATCGACGGTGTGGAACATATTACATACGTACGGTGCATATCCTTATCGTCCATTCCTGGCGCAGGAACTAATGCCTGGAGACCAGGAACGTCGTTTTGATTTTTGCAATTTCATGTTAAACACACTGGATGAAAATCCAGATTTTTTGAATGAAATTTTGTGGTCGGATGAATGCCAGTTCTCGAGGCAAGGCACTATTAAATACACAGAATACGCATTATTGGTCCCTCGAAAACCCACATCTAATACGACCGAATCTCCAACAAGTGCGTTGGTCGATGAATATGTGGTGCGGAATATGGAAGAGCATTTTAATTGACCCAATGTATTTCGATGGACCTTTAACATCAGAATCCTACACGGAAATTTTATCTGGACCGTTAGCCGATTTTTTAGAAGATGGTCGTTTCGATTTTTTAGAAGACGGGATTTGTCACGCTTGGGGTACCAGCATGATGATGCACCCGCACATAAATTTGCGCAACTATGTACATTTTTGGCGCAGACATTTGACACTCGAATAATCGGCTACGGAGGTCAACAGGAGTGGCCCCTGCAATCACCCGACCTAAGTCCTCTGGATTTCTTTCTCTGGGGCTTCCTAAAAAGCAAAGTGCACGAACATGAATCCACGAATAAATCCGATTTACTCAATCGAATCAGCATGACTGTGACACCAACTATGTTGCAGAAGCTACAGGCGGAGTTTCTGACGCGGGTTCGGTGCTGCATTTCTGCGGAAGGCAGTTGGTCATTCTGATATAATAAAACCCCAGATTCATTATTGGCGCATCATTCCACATTATGTTATAATTCGAACGGAAATCCTGTATTTTTTTGCTGCTATTTGTTAAAACGCGCTGTTTTAATCTTTTCGGTACAAGTTGTATTTCTTTAATTTAACTTTTATTTTTTTTGCCATACAGCAATACAAATTGTCGATCTATGATGTTTGCTACGATATTTTAATATTACTATGATGTTTTTCTTTTGCTCTTTCTGTAGATAGTGAACTTTTGTTTTCTAAACTCAATTTATATACGACCCTCTTTTCTGAGCAATTCAAATGTTTCAACTTTATGTTGCCATAACTCGGTCAGTTTTTATCATAATAAAATGAAACTTTTTGTGTTTACTTTGGTTTTGTGTACTGCATCTTTTCCTAAATATAAGTGATAGGACCTGGGGACCGTATAAAAATTTAATTTTTGTAATTTTTTTCTAAATTAGTTTTTTTGGTTTGAAAAGCACTAAAAACATTATTTACCTTTTTTAAAACATTTTTCAAATTGGAAGTGCATATCTAAACCGAACGGTTCGGGAATTAGCTATTAGTTCACATTAAGGCCGGACACCCTGTATATATATACATTATATGCATTTACATTTATGAATTAAATTGTATATTTTTACTATGCACTTTCATATATTACAGCGTTTTAAGTACGAAATGCATTTTTAATTAGCTCTTTGAATATAATTTTTGAATCATTGTAAATGACTCTAAATTATAGAAAAATAGAATCCAACGTCTCTCACTTCCATTATTCTTAGAACACTATTAAAATAATAATACACGCCAGCTCTAATGTCTCTAAACCTAGTTTTATTCTAAAACCTCACGAAACATCGTGGCACTTGCTTTAAAGATTAAGCAAATTAGGAGTTACGTAGCTGGTGCAATGGGTGGCTTTACAAACAAATTTACTTTTTCACTTTTGCAAAAAAAAATTTGGCATTACAAGAAAATGTCATTCTCGGATAAGAAACTCTTTTTGGCACGGATGATTTAGAGTCATATTTCACACATAAGCTAATAAGTAGCAGCATATTTTGATGAACAATGGGGGGTGCCCGATATTACCCGACTACCCATTTTTAACCGATTTTCTACTTTTAGTAATTGTATTGCTGGGAGTCAATAAATACTTATGGAACAGTCATATGGTTTCTCTCGTAGTTTAAAGGAGAGGAAAAAAAATTTGATCTCAGTAGCTTAAACAGAGACTATATGAAGATTTCCATTACTTAAAATGCCATTGTTGTAACACATTAACTCCGGGAAAACGCACGTGGGGGTAATGACAACCCCCACGCTTGGGAAAATTCAATTTTTGTACCTTCCACAGAAATTTTTGATCCGTCAGTACTTTTGCAGCGACTTTCTTCTACAACAATGCCAGAAGTTAAAACGCCTTGCTAACTAGCCAGAAGAGACGTCTTTTTAGCCTAGTTGGTTAAGGCACAGCAAAGGCGACCGGTCAACTTTCCTTCGGACCCCCTGGTCCAGGGTTCGAAACAAACAGCGGCAGCCATGATCATCAATAACACTCTCTACCCCTCCTCGGGGTACAGGGTAGAATAACATCCCCCGATGTCTCAGAAGAAACTTCCTAAACCAAAGTGGAGATTCAGGACTTGAACACTATATGGCAGCACAGCCTACAATTATTGATTGCATATGCCCCCGATGCAAAACACTTACCCCTATATGTCTAACCAAGACAACTGCACATAAATCACGACTATAGTGATATGCCGAATCTGGCGCACGTGTCTACTAGACCCGCCATTCAACGCGAGACAGCCGATGACTCAAATGGAAACTGTCCCAAGCAAAACGCAATTCAAAAGGGAGGTGATGTATATCAATTGCAGTAATGGTTGACAAAAATTAGAAAAAGCAACCTTCTGTACAAACCAATGTTCCTCTTCGTATCATCATGATGATACTGGAAGGGGAGTATGCAATGACTCTCTTCGACAACAACGACGCCAGAAATTAAAACGCCTTTCTAACTAGCCATACGAAACATCTTTTCAGCCCAGTTGGCAAAGGCACAGCAGAATGTGACCAGTCAAATTTCCTTCGGACCTCCTGGTCCAGGGTTCGAAACAAACAGTGGAAAACAAGGTCATCGACAACTATCTCTCCCCCTCTACGGGACACGGGGTAGAATAACATCCCCGGATGTCTCGGAAGAAACATCCTACGGCAAACTTGCCACCATGTTTAAATCCCAAACGTATGACGTAGGGCTATTCGTGATTTTCTCTTCTCTAATCTCGGGGACATATATAGAGTTGAATAGCATAAAATTACTATTGCTTCCCAACCATAATGGAATGTGATTAGGTAAATTAGATGAGGATAGAAATAAAGTATAGTGGCTTAAATATTATGATATATAAATGTAGAATGTGGGGTGATGAGATTGTTCATCCCGAATCTACAATGGTTTGCTCTTACGCAAAGGGCTGGTTGTCTGGGAGGGTAATTCCATTACCGGATTTAATGGTGTTCTCGTAGAAATTCAATGATGAGGCTCGCAGTAGCTTTACTTGTTTATTAGGAGAGATAATGAAGATTGAAAAATATTTACACTATGAGATGACGAATTGACCAGTTCAACGGAGTAAAATAGATGGCTGCCTCATTTAACCCATATTGGCGAAGGGCGCTGGAACGCACTCTGGCATTCGTAGTTTACTTCCGACGCGGATAATGCGAAGGAGAAGAGAAAGCGGAATGTGGGGGGAAAGAGAGCGAGAACGAAGTGTCACTCAGTTTTTGTTCTGGAATAGGTGGCGCTGCATGAACTTATCACATGACTCTGATTCGTGGTGCCATCTATCAAGTATCAGAGAAACTGGTTTTACAGCACATTGGAAAAAAAATGAATACTTTAATAATTAGCTGGAAAATCCTACATAAATAAAATGTAATTAATGGAAAATGGAGATAGAGGATAAGGTCTGTTTGTCAGAGAATTGTTATTGAGATTGAAATTATTCTGTTAGTTTTGCGGTTTGAAGAAAGTTCTACCAACCACATATTAATCTACGTGATTAATGTCGAAAAAAGTTGTGAGTGTCTTATGGACTGGTAAATTCTTATTTAAATCATAAATTAGGTCTCTAAGTAAGGCTTAAATGCTAGAGAGAGCAACTTTGAATATTCTGCAGTGATAGTAAACAAATAAGCTGTATTAGTTTTATGTATCATTAATTAGATTTTTGTAGTTTTTGATTAATATATTAGATGGCACAATAGCCTAATAATGAAGGACTATCGCCACACACCTAACGTGTGAAATCGGCGCATTCTGAACCTATGAATTTTGTAGAGCTTGCAAAAACTCACAAACTGCAAACTTTTGTACTCTCTTCAACAACAGCGCCAGAAGTTCCCATATAAATGTAAGTAATTTATAGGCGACGGATGAAATTTATCACTTTACATAACAAATACTGATATAATCTCTAATTGTTTGATTGTTTTAAATAGTAATAATATGTTTCATTATTATGCGATATTGAATATGCTTATGGTATCAGCAAACCCTGCACGTGTTTTTCTGCTTCCTTCTTGGGTTAAAAAATGAAGAGTTTAAATATTCTCTCAGAAGAGAAAAATAAAAAAAAGTACCATAGAAGCAAGCTCACGAAAATATATTTTATTAGAGTAAAACGATAAGTTTTGATTAGAGTTCATTTATGATCGTAAAAGCGTTTTCGGTATTTGTTGGGAATTTTTTTTCAATATTCCCAACAAAAATTGCCTTAGATTTGAAAAATAGAACGAATATTTTTTGATTGAAGCATCTAAAGATTCACCCTACAGCAGGATTATTGCACATTAAATTTGTCGAGGTTTCAAGTCCTTCCATTGGCCTGGTGTGGAAGTTTGGAGTGCGAAGTGATAGCTCTATTGATGGCACTGGAACGAGGCTCGAAATGAGGAGATCACCAAAAGCCTCCGTGTGGCTTCAAAGCCCAACGTTAATTGGCACTTAAATCAAATGAGTCTGAAACATTCATTTTCTTTGGAAGTGGAAACATAAATGAAATATTTATGAGGCATTTTTAAGAGATCGTGTGGAAATATTTTAATCTTCCTACCCTGAATTGGTTTGATTTCTAAAAAATAACAATTTTAAAAATTCCCTAATATAACAAAAGAAATTTAAAGTATTATAATATTGTTTAGGGCACGCAAAAAGGATGGCATGGTATGAAATAAATAGACAACACTGATAAATAAAAACTTTTTTTTCTTCTGAAATCTAAAGCTAACTTTTGATAGACATACTCTTGAGTGCATAAAAATTATGTTAGGATTTTGAGTAAGTTCTCGTTTATTTATTTATTTTGAAAATGAATGATTATTTAAAGTATGTGTAGAAACATGTCACTTAAATTATTACTCATCACTAGCCACTACTTTCTCCCATTTTTCTTGCTGCATATGAATTTCACGCCGGAAAAATGACACATCTTTTCAGGCTATCCTAGATCACCCCAATTTTTGGTATCTTCATAGAATGGAAGACCGCTCAGCCAGGCCGTGTGTCATCGAACGGAATAAGAGATAATAGAAAGGGGCTAGGAGCGGTGAATACGGTGGGAGAGGCAAGATTTTCTATTTAATCGTTTCCAAGTAGGTTTCCACCGGTTTTGCAACATGTGGCCGAGCGTTGTCATGAAACAAAATCACCTTGTCGTTTCTCGTCTCATATAGTGGCTGTTTCCTCTTAGGGATTTTCGCAAACACATCGATTGCAGTCTATAGATATCTCCCGTGATGGTTTCATTTGGTTTGAGCAGCTCATAATAAATTATATCCAGCTGATACCATCAAATGCAGAATAGAAGCGTTCTTTATCTCCAAGATCAAAATCATTATTTTTGAAGCGTCGAAACCAGTCTCTGCAAGTTGTTTCTGATAGGAAATGCCCATTGAAAGTGTTGTTATTTTAATTGGATCGAATAGTCTTGGTTTTCGGACAAACACATTTATTGACATACTAACATATGAATGAGAAAAATAAAGGTTTGCTTAGATATAATAACACACAGCATGATCGTTATTAAAGCATATAGCGTTATATGACGTTTCTCAGTGCTTCCGCGTTCTCGTCTCTCGGGAGTCTGTTGGGAGAAGTGGGCGAAGCTCAAGCGTAGATGTTCTTAATAATGCGCAATAAAAATAGTTCGCTCCCTCTAAGCCTAACAGAGAGTCTCAACAAGAATTATGTGTGCTACAGCTGCAGATTTCTTTTGAATAAAATAGAGCAATGAATTTCCCCACGAATGCTTTTCAGTTGGCACAAAACTCGACACTTCAGAGCTAAGAAAAAAAACCTCTGTTTACACAGCGGCGAAATAACATTCGCTAAAGTTCGAGCTTGCCGACATTAATTCCATGTAGAAGTGTTGCAACCTGAAATAACAAGTGTGTAAACTAATACAAAAAGTCACGCTTTAGAATAATGGAAATTTCGTTTACTTGTCAGACAGGCGGCTTTTCAAATCATCAGTTGAAAATAATCCATGAGACTTGCTGGCATAATTAAATTAATTTATTTTTAAGATGCGCAACACAACATTTAAACAGAGAAATTTTGGCATCTCGATTTCGAACATATCTGAGTCATCATTCAAGGAGGGAGTTACAATTCCTCTAGGGAGCCTCTCGTATGACGCGCAGCGCCCTCTTTTCTCTAGTTTCAATATTCTGCCCTCCAAACCACCAAGAGGTTCATTCCAAATTTCACAATAATTAAAATACTAAATACAATAATCAAATTACAAGTACTACTAACAAAACATTAACAATTTATAAATTTCAGTTACACTCTTTATACATGACTTGAATCCTGTAATGAGATCAACATTAATAAACACATAATAAAAAATGAATTCAATCATTAATCTCAAGATTATACAGTAACTGCACAGAACTTTTTAGGACAGATGTTTCTGTCTTGATTTCACAAGACCTTTTCTTTCCATCTTTGCCAGGAAAAATTGATATAACATTTCCTAATTTCTAAGAATACCTAGGAAGTTTATCATCATTAATTTTGAATTCAGTAGACATAATTAACCAGGTTTGACACAATCAACAGATCTTAATGTTAAAAGATATTCTTTTTTCGAATTGTTCCAAAACATATTTATTAATCTTTCTCGATAATTAAACCTTTTAATAAACATTTTTCTGTTCATTAAATTAAAATAAAAATTAAGCCTGGCAGGAGGTAAAGTATTTTCTCGACGTCCTAAAAGCATATGTGATGGAATTGGAGGAATAAGATCCTATAAAACTCGGAAAACACACAAGTCAATGGACGTTGGTTAAGAGCACTTTCAATTTCAATTATTAGAGTTTCTAGTTCTACTCTAAACAAAGTAGTTTTTCTTAAAGTTTCCGTAAAGCAAGTTTTACGGATTTAATAAGTCTCTCGTAATAGCTTCGCCACCATGCAGCTTTCTCTGCAATATAACGCCATTGAATTTTGTGGGAGGCGTAAAAGTCCTGCACTGTCGGATGGCTTATAACAAACAACAAATTTTTTAGTTGAATTTCTGGTTTGAAAGTCCTTGCGTTGTCTGTCAAAATTTTGGAACACATATCTCGATGAGCGATGAATCGTCGAAGAGCTAGAAAAAATGTTTCTGCAGTCATACTGTTGACGAACTCTAAATGAAGAGCTCGAGTAAAATCACAGGTGAATACCGCAAAGTAATGTTTCTCATCACTGTCCTTGGCATAAAATAGACACCAAAATCTATGCCGCCAACAGGAAATGAAGCTAACTCTTCCATTCGAACAATAGGCATAGAAGCAATAACATGCACATCGGGCAACGCATTGAGTCTTTTGCACAAAGTGCATCTCCTTAGTATGACAGTTTATCCTACTTTTATGTCAAAACCTTTCGCGAATTTCTAACAACGTTTCGGAAAGTGCACCATGGAACACTTTGCTGTGTGCATCCCACACCAATAAATTCACAAATGGATGCTTCGAAGAAACAATAATAGGATGTTTTCTATTTCTAGTGTTTCAAATAAATCGCAGACCCCAACTGGTAACACAATATAATTTGTTCAAACTATTACATTTGTTCTAGTCCATCAACAATGACACTTTAAATTGAACTTTCCAAACAAAGGATGAAACTTCCTCTAATGCAGTTCTTCTTTCTCTGGATATCTCTGATGAAAACTCACAATTGAGCCATCTGGTTACTCTACCTCCGTCAGTCTCAGCCATTTCGGACCTTGCAGTTAAATTGGATCGGACACTTTCGATGCCATTTACCGTACGCAACGTTTTGAATTGTTCAAATCGTCGGCCCTATTAAGAATGAGATGTCCATCTAATTTAAATATGCCAGTTTCAGTATTCCAACTGATTCCTAAAACAGTTCTTTTGTTATCTTCTCTTCAGCCATCTCTCTCTAGAACCATAAATTACGCAACTCTTTCAAATTCGTCTCAAACTTCCATAATTCATATAAGTTTCTTTAAAAATTTGAGTATCGCTCTGAGAAAATCCTACAGCTTTTTCTACTGTGTGTGTATCAGTCCCGTAAAATAAATTATTCACATGAGAGTGGTGTTGAGCATTTGAAGTGTCGTGTCATTCTTGACTATAATTTCTAATGCGATATTTAATTGTCGCAGCTGAGTTGAATGGGGCTTACTGTCACCCCAAAAGGCACGCAAGTCATGCGCAAAATTTTGCAAGATTTCGAATCATTTTCATCTGGAAACCAATAAAATCTTAAATAAGTTCAATCTTTTTTTACATCTATCAAGATGTTTAAAAATGCTCTTTCAAGATCACTACTGAATGCATATTCATGTTCGCGAAATTGCAATATTATATCTAATATTTTGGGGTTTAAAGGTGGTCCAGATATCACAAAATCATTAAGAGATATTTGCCCTTTACTCTTTGACAATGCATCGTACACAAATCTGACTTTTGTGGTGTCTCTCAGATTTAACAGCTGCAGAATGGGGCATATAATTACAATTTTTTTCCGACTACACTCCTCAGCAATGTTCACTTTTAATTGTTCATTAACAACATTCTTATATTCATAACATACCCAATCGTTTTTTTTTTTATTTATTTATTTATTTTTGTAATTAAGTAATCAAACCTTAGTTTTGCTACCGCATAATTGTCATCTGAATTGTCCGGTTTTTCCTCCCAAAATTATTTAGTTTCATGCATCGCTTTTTTAACTTTTAAATTACTTTCGAATTTAGAAATGAATTCTTCATCAAATTTTGAACGCTCAGTTTTACCATTGATCCCTAGGTCGTCTAACTGCCAAATATTTTGTAAGTTTTCATTTAATATTAAATAACATTCAGTGTGTAAAGTTGAAATGTGTTGTTTTTCTGTACATCTGGAGCGGGGAGGACTTAGTACTATTTTACCGAAAACAGTACCAATTAAAAACAAAGATTTATTTATTCTCTCCTTTTCCCAGAATTTAATCCTCAAAAATACTGAACTCCAATAAGTAAAGATATTTCATTTTCAAGTTATTCGTTAATATTAGACAGTTGAATGTAGGAGTAATTATATTTGAGTATCCTCTTCAACTTGTTTGCTGATACTTTGACCGGTGATCCCGTAATAATATCAGTCAGCTGAGCCGGCTCAATCATATCTATCTATATATATATATAAGGGAAATACCACTGACTGACTTATCACGAGATCTCTAAGTGACCTCAATCAACCGATTGACTTGAAATTTAGCATAGTTACTCATTTTGCGATGTAGACGCTCACTAAGAACGGATTTTACGGAAGTCTTATCCAAAATGTAATTTTCATCCGTTAATCTACTCTTATCCATCGGTTATGTAATTTGTGGCGACTTTATCGCCAAAAATGATATGACCGACGCCAAATGGAATATATTTTTTTATATGTATACTGTGTATTGCTGCCAATTAAGTTTACTTTGTAAGATTTGCGCGTGCGAAATGGAAAAATACCAAATAATTTAATATTGAGGCGCTGATGGAGGATTGGCAAGATTTTAGCGAAGAGGCTCTTTATGCGAAATTTCGTGCATGTCGAAAATAGGAAACGTACAGATTTAGCGATAGAAATAAATGAGTTTGGAATCCCACGGTTGGTGAAAGTGTAATTTAGCTTTAAAACGTAGCGGGATTTTGAAAAATACTGAAATGGCCACTTCTTACAGAGAAGCGCATACGCAAGACAATCTTCGTTTCCTGAAGAACCTCGCTACATGCATGAACGAACTCAAGACGCTATGATACACATAAGACATTTTGGATATCCCGACTTGCACGACATTTTTTAGGATTGCAGTCACTTGCAATCCTAAATGCTTAGAAATCAAAAATCTCTTGAGGCCAGGACAAAAATCTTATTATGGACACGATGCTATTGCGTGGGAATTTCATTTCAAAGTTAAGCACATGATGAATCTTCTGGCAAAAGGTTGTATCTTTGGCAATACTAGGTGTAACATGTATACGGGGGAATGAATTTTATCCCAGATACATATATATATATATATATATATATATATGGGGTGACTTTTTACTAATTTTTTTTATTTTTCTCATATATTTGAAAATTGTGGATAACCATTATTACAGACAATCAGTTTCCTAAAATTTTAAATTTAGATTATCAGTATCGCTTAAAAATTGAAAATTTTCTTGATATTTTACGTATAGGTTCCAAAATATAATATTATCGTCTTCCCAGCGAAGCGATGAGGTATCAGCTAGTCTAATATAACAGCAATGGTTTTATTTTGAGAATCGCCGAATATAACAGTTGAACATGTTTGGAGTAATATTTCGCAATCATCCGCGTTTTTCCCCGACACAACTTCAAAGTGCAGAACTGGGAATTTTCTACGCCATTCCCAGTCTTTAGTGGGGGAGGGGGGAAGGGAACTATCGCAGAATAAATTTACGTTGTCTGCGTTTGCAAGTTTTGTATTGGCATTTTTTTTTTTATAAATGTGTCCTTTTGAAAGACATAAATAACAAAACTATTATTATTTCTGAGGGAAGCTTTACACTGTTCGATTGATAAATGACAGAAATTAGAATCGTGATCATTTTCGAGCTTTACACAAAAAGATACATTTTTTCACATCAACGACAAATGCTGAATTGGATGGAATGTTCGAATTAAATTAAGATTTTCCACTGTAATCAAATTTAATTTTATGGCGTTTTCCATACTTTTGGGTAGGTTTCTCGAAATAATTAAATTTATTTTCTTTTCGTGCATTAAATTCACTGTAATTAAATTCTCTTATTAAATACTCCTTTCGTTCAGAGCACTGAATTTCCTCTTATTATAAGAATTCTAATAACTCAGATATAACATTTTTATCTTTCGCTTGAGTTTTACGAAAAAACTTTACAGATGAATCTTTAGGTATTGTTTTTAGTAGAATGGGATATGTGGATAAACAATACAAACTATGACTGTTCGTGTTTATTTCCTTACTTTCTAACCCTCTAATATGCATCTCGCATTTTGAATACAATCTACGAAGTGATGTATTATTGTATGGTTTTCGCACTGAATTTATATTCAAAAATTTTGACACATGCGTATCTATAATAATATCCTTTAGACCAAATCTTTCTTTTAATATCTTTAAAGCGACTTCGTAGTTTTCAGAGCTCCAGGCTAATCCACGTTTAGCTACTTCCGCTTCATTGATTAGGTACGATTTTAAATAATTCATTTTTTCAATATTACTAAGATTGGAATTTTTATAGATAGCTTCTTCAAATTGAGAATAAAATTCAAAAACTTCAATATTTTTCCATCGTACTGAGGTAATAGTAAACTAGGGAGTTTAAATGCGATTAGACGTTCATTTCTATTCTCAAAAATATTCGTTTTTTCAATTAGTTTGGTTTCGTTTTCTTTATTTTTTAGAATTTTATTTACCAGTAATTTCCTTGTAATAATATTGTTTTGATATGTCTGCTGTTTTTCAATTCCCTATTCAATTTCTTCAAGTTCACATAAATTTAGTATACCTCTATCGTATTTCAACAAATCTTCATCTTTTGCATGAGTTTCGCTAGTAATACCTCAGTTTATCAATCTATTTATGTTCTTTATTTATTTGTAAGTCGCTGGTGGGATGAATTCGTCGTTCAATCCATGAAATTATTTCACCTCAGGGTTACATACATTTATTTTCTGTACAATAACCATATCTATACAGTTCATCTTTTTCACAGTTTAAAGATGTGTATTTTATAAAGGCAGAACCAACATTGAGGAAAGATTCCCGCGCGTGATGGTCACACCTGCTTTCCCCGCAGCCTCGATTCAACTACTCGTTTCCCACTAGGGGGAAACTATACAGGTACACTGTTCTGGTGGCGCCATCTACAATTATTACCAAAAACAAAAATAATTATATCCATTGGTTACAAATTATATTTCTATTGACTTAATAGTATCGGTTGCAGCCTTTCTGACAGTACTTCTAGCTGTTTTCAAAATATCCATATCCATTCTCACTAATTTAAATTACTTAAATTCGCAGATAAATTTATTCAATTCGCTATTTATCAAAATGTCTGGCAAATTAATTAGTTCGCTAATTATTTAAATAGTAAAATCACTAAAACTAATTATCTAAAGGCATGGTCCCAAGTTTCGGAACCAAAAAATGCATAAACTAACATAAGAAATTCGCAATTTAGAATAATGGAAATTTTCTAAAGGTCAGACAGGTGGCGTTTTAAGTCATCGGTTGAAAATAATCCATAAGATTTGCTTAGCATCATTAAATTAATTTATTACTAAGAGGTTATAACATTCTAGGTCATCTCTCGGAGAGGGAGTTATAACTCCCTGAGGAAGCTTCTCGCACGGCGCGCAGCGACCTCTATTTTCTAATTTCAACAACATGCATGTAGTCCTGGTAATACCATATGTTAGGAAACAGCGAGTTTTTATTCAAGGCCCTAATACTAATTTATTGTTGGCTCTTAATTTTGGTTAAATGATGGATGTGTATTTATATGTTGTTACAATATCAGTTTATGAGATTGTGCAATAAAATGTTAAATTTACCTGAAGTCTACTTTCACTCTCTTAAAACAGAAAATAATTTTTAAATGTTTCAATTTTAGTACTTTTGTACCTGTATTTGCGTTTATATTGTTCAATATATCCGCTATTGTTGAGCCAACAGTTGCCAGAAAGCATTAATGCAAGTCTTATTGATGCATTATGAAACTGCATATTAGGTATATATTGCTAAAATTGTTCACCATACTCATTGCTAATTACTCTCATATAATCTTTAAAAAGTCCAGTTGAGGGTGTAAGAAATAAGGTTTTAAAGATATGTGACAACCAAAGTTTTTAAAATTTTCGCCATATTTTGAATAATAATTCTTAGTTCAGTTATTTCCCAAAAAATTTCCAAGCGATCTTTTTCTTATCCTCGTAAGAACAATTTGAAACTGGACATTTTTCATCTAATTCCGAAAATCTGGAACTATAAATTCACATTATTTTATTTTAACATTCGATACTGGAGGGAACAAGTCTCGCATACAACACTTCCCCGTTGCGATCGAGTGTTTTTGAGAAAACGTTTATGAATCCCAACTTGATATAGAGTGGTGGGAGTATTATGTATTTTAATGTTTTTGAGAATGGGAAAATATTAGATTATTTATAACAATTAAGACCTTTTTCAATTATGTTCGGTTTTTTTAAAAAAATATATTTTTTAGTACAATGTATAATTAAACATTCTGATTTCAAAAAAATAAGTTTAAAGTAAAAAAACTGGAATAATTTCATAATTAAATTAAAACTCTAATAAAAATTGAGGACAAAACGAAAATTGAAAATGAAATTTAAATCGATTAAAGTTAAAAATTAAATAAAATTAATGAAAATGGGAAGATTGGTAGCCAACATATGAACCGAAAAAGATTGAAACACAGTTTCGAAAACTTTCGAACGTCGAATGGTGGGGTGAGACGAAATTTCGTTTTTAAAATAATTGTTGTTTAACAAGTTGTATCGGTTTTGTAATTTCGTTTTTGAAAAATGTTGTTGTTGAGTAAATTGTTTCGGTTTTGTATAGTTTAGAATTATATTGTGATAGTTATTTGATTTGTATAGTTGAAGTGAAGTATTTATTTGTTGAAGGTTTAATTGATTTAACAAAGTTTGAGCTGTATATTTAATTTGAAATTCTTAGAATTTATTGTTCGGAATTGTTGTTAACTTGTTTAGCTACATTGCGTTGTTAGAATAATGGCTGAGAAAAAGGATTTAGAGAGGTTTAAAATACAGCGCACCACTCATAGGGGATAGGTTATAAAATTAATTTCTAAAATAACGAATCGATTGTCAGAACCTGATGTTGAAATTGATGAACTAGAAGGTCTTTTGGTTCAGCTACATACTAAAGACAAACACTCAAATCCATAGATAATATGATTGAAAATGTTTTAGATATCGCAGATATAGAATCGGAAATTAAAAAATAGATGAGTATAATGAAATCATTGTTTTAAATTCAGTTAATCTTAAAAATAAAATTAAATTGCTACAGTCCATAACTGAACAGGAAACTAGTAATGTGCGTCAAAACCCAGAAAATAAAAGTAAACCAAATACAAACGCAAAATTACCAAATTGAAAATCCTAAGATATTATGGGGACCCGTCAAAGTACTTTTAGAATCGATTTGAAAATGCAGTTGACAACCCCCCTCACTTTCAGATATTGAAAAATTTTAATATTTGTTCAGTAGTCTCGGGGAAGAGGCTCTTTCTTGTATAAAAGATTTCGCGATTACTGAAGATAATTATTAATCAGCTTTAAAATTATTGAAGGACTCGTTTGGCAAGAATTACGTGTTAATTAATGCTCATAAGTCAAAATTGTTAAATATGGCACCCTTAAAAAATTCTAGTAATTTACAAGAGTTAAGAAATATATATTTTAAATATCAAACGCAAATTCATTCTTTTGATAGTTTAGATGTGAAATCGGATACTTATAGTGAGTGTTATGGTTAGTGCAATTATTTTAAAACTTTTCCCTAATAACCTTGCATTAGAATGTAGCAAAACTCAGATTTCTGGTACTAATCACAATCTGGAAGAATTGATGACTTTTTTACATAACGCTATCAGCACGCGTGAGAGAGCTTTTTGCATATAAGCGTGACTTCATATTGGGGTGCATAACCCTCTCGGGCTTAAATCCGCAGTTTTAGATAATAAGTTGGAGGTAAGACTGAACTCTGGTTTCAAGCTTGCCCAGAAGTTAAATTTAAAAATTGCAAAATAAAGTGAATTGCTAGAGTAAAGTTAAACGAGCAATGCTTAATTATTAATTTTATAATTAAAATTAAAAGTTAAAAGTTTTTATTCTTAGTAGTATTAAATATGAATCATTAATAGAAATTTTAAAAATTATTTTTAAAATTTAGAAAAGTATAAATTAATAGAATCTGAGTAGTCTATTCAAATGCAGGATGGAGAAGAAGGGTTAAGTCTGAGTGTCGTTGACGAGAATGGTTCGTGAAGTTGGTTCTAATTTATCTTGAATTTTAAAGGTTTTAAATTTTAATAATCATAATTTTTAAATTTTTAAAATTAAATGCTATTGTAATTTAATACTGTAATGTGAGGTTAATACTAGTGGCATTGGTAGAAGTATCCCGACTTATTCCTCTTGAATGGTTAAGAAGTATATGCTGGTGGTACATGGATGAGGAGAGGGAGCGTTCCTATTGGTTGCTGGGTGCGCTCCTATTGGTTGTTGTTGATGGGTGTTAATTTGGAGTAGATTTTTGCAGGAAGTAAAGTTGAAATATGATAAATGAAGGTTAATCTAGTAGAATTTCACATGGTCTGTACAGGAGTTGAATGTTGTTGATTGGAGTATATTTTTCTATTGCTGGAATGGTTCTGTTGGTAGAGATATCTATTTGTAGAAGTTTTTCGCCAATTTTTTGATGAAGTGCTTGAGGGTTGGGAATTTTAATGAGTTTCTGATATCAGCAGTGCGCATGTACCAGTGTGCTTTTACTATTGTCCGTATGAGGCTTGATTGTGAGCTTTCGAGGATATCTAGAGTAACAGGTCAATTGAAAAGTTCCCGGCCTGACACATAGATGGCGCTACTAGAATTAAATCCATATGTTTTTTAGTTAGCTCTAACCCTCAAAAGATGCGCGTATAAATTTGACAGCTGTCGGATCATTAATTTGTGAATTATAGCATTTTGAGTGAAGCAACTTTTGTTATTGTGAAAAAAATGGATAAAAAGGAATTTCGAGAGTTGATAAAATATTGCTTTTTGAAGGGAAAAAATACAGTTGAAGCAAAAACTTGACTTGATGCCGAGTTTCCGAACACTGCTCCAGAAAAATCAACCATCAAGGACTGGTATGCTAAGTTTAGACGTGGTGAAATGAGCACCGAAGACGGTGGACGCCCAAAAGAGGTTGTTACCGACGAAAACATTAAAAAAATCCACAAAATGATTTTGAATGACCGTAAATTGAAATTGAATGAAATAGCAGACACTCTAAAGATATCAACTGAACGTGTACATCATATCATTCACGAATATTTGGGTATGAGAAAGCTCTGTGCAAAGTGGGTGCCGCGCGAGCTCACTTTTGACCAAAAACAACGACGAGTTGATGATTCGGATCAGTGTTTGAAGATGATCAAGCGTAATAAACCCGAGTTTTTGCGTCGATATGTGACAATGGATGAAACATGGCTCCATCATTTCACTCCAAAGTCCAATCGACAGTCATCCGAGTGGACTGCACACGATGAACCCGCTCCAAAGCGTGGGAAAACGCAACAGTCGGCTGGCAAGGTTATGGCGTCTGTATTTTGGGATGCGCATGGAATAATTTTCATTCACTACCTTGAAAAAGGAAGGACCATCAACAGCGACTATTACATAGCGTTACTGGACCGTTTGAAGGACGAAATCGCCGAAAGACGGCCGCATTTGAAGAAAAAGAAAGTGCTGCTTCACCAAGACAATGCACCGTGTCACAAGTCAGTGAAAACGATGGCAAAAATCCATGAATTGGGCTTCGAATTGCTTCCTCGTCCACCGTGTTCTCCAGATCTGGTCCCCAGCGACTATTTCTTGTTCTCAGATCTCAAAAGAATGCTCGCTGGGAAGAAAGTTTCGTCGAATGAAGAGGTGATCGCCGAAACTGAGACCTATTTTGAAGCGAGGGACAAATCGTACTACAAAAATGGTATCGAAAAGTTGGAGGGTCGCTATAATCAGTGTATCACCTTGAAGGGAATTATGTTGAATAAAAAAAACTAATTTTGCCAAAAAAATGTGTTTTACTATGGTAGGCCGAGGACTTTTCAATTGACCTGTTAGTAGGTTCACATTGGTCCCAGACAGGGGAGGCATAAGTCAGGATATGTCTAAGCATCAGTGCATAAATAAGCATCTTGTTGGTTCTACTTAATGTAGAGTCTCTCGCAAGAAGGGGAAAAATTTTACTGACTGCAGCTTTATATTGCTGCTTAATTAGTGTAACCTGTTGTTTGAAGGTGAGTTTCTTATCTAATGTAACACCGAGGTATTTTGTGTACCCAGACCAGGGGATTTTTTTATTATTTAAATATACATCTGGTTCGATGTTTCTATTATTTCTGTTAAAGAAGACGGCCTCTGTCTTGGAAACATTCAGGGCAATTTTCCAAGATGAGTACCATACTTCTAAATCTTTGAGGTGGTTGTTTAGTGCGTAACCTATGTTTTTTGGGAAGTAGTGACGTGCTAGTATCGCAGTGTCGTCTGCATACATGCAGAGAGTTGTATCTGGGTGTTTTGGGATGTCGTTCACGAAATAATTGAAGAGGGTCGGCGACAAAATTCCTCCTTGCGGAACTCCTGCTGCTATATTTCTTGGAGATGAATAGGTTTCGTTGATGATGACTGAAAAATATGATTTGATAATTTTGTTTTCTAAATATGATTTGATAATTTTGATAAGGTGGGGTGGGGTGTTAATTTTAATCAGTTTATAAAGTAGACCAGTATGCCAGACCCTGTCGAATGCTTTCTGGATATCAAGGAAAACAGCTCCCGTGAGTTGGACTTTGTAGAAACCAGTTTTGACTAGTTCCACAACTCTGAGTAGTTGGTGTGATGTGGAGACCTCAGGCACGAAGCCATGTTGTTTGTGTATCAGGATGTCTTTTTCCTGATACACAATTCCTGATACAATACGAATTTGCTCAGTCTATTGTGGATAATTTTTTCGGCGATTTTGATTAGTACTGAGAGTAAGGATGTTGGTCTGTAGTTTTCAGGCTTTGTTGGGTCTTTTCCAGGTATTTGGATCGGGATGATTGTGGCTGTTTTCCAGGAATCCGGGAAGTGACCAAGATCTAGCATATTTTGGATGATATTTCTGAGTTGAAAGATGCATAGGTGCGGTAAATTTTTAATCATTTTGTTTGTTATGCCATCCTTGCCTGGTGCTTTATTAATTTTTAATAATTTGATGTAATTTGCAATGTTTGAAGCTAGTGGAGGGGAGGGGGGAGTTTTCGAAGTTGTTGCTATTCGTGAAGAATTCGTGAACGACGTGTTTCACTGTGCTATCATGTGTTGGTGTGTTTATATCATTGAGTTCAAATTGACTCCGAAGTGAGTCAGCAAGTATTTCAGATTTGTCTGCGTCACTCAGTGCGATACCAGTTGGGCCGTTTAGGGCGGAAACAGGGGTTCTTCTCTTCCTGAGTGCTTTGGACATACCCCAAAGAGTGCCGTTTTCAGCATTCAGGTTTTCCAGAGTTTCTTCTCATTCTTTTTGTTTGTGTAAGTGCACTTTGCGCCTTATTTCGTTTTGAATCTTGTTTAATTTTTGTTTATCTGCAGGGAACCTTGTGAACTGCCATACTGTTTTGGCTTTGTTTCGTTCTCGAAAAGGGTTTCTGAATTCTCTGCCGATGTAGGTCTGTCTGTTTGTCTTAATTACTTTAGAGGCGATTCTGTGTGCACTTAAAATGTTGTGTGTTAGTTTGGCGACTTCTATTTCTATATCCTTTCCACTTTGTGCTTTGGGGAGTGTAAAGGTATCGGTGGTTGTTTCTAGGAGTGTTTTTCTGAACAAATCCCAGTTAGTACTAAGCTTCGGCGAAGGAAGCATGAACTTCTCTTGAGAGTCAAATTGAATGAGTACTGGGTTGTAGTCGCTACTTAACTCCGGTAGCGAGTGTATCTGGAAGGGCCAATCAAATTCGCCGTAAGAGCAATGCCGATGGTGGAGGCGGAGTTATGTCCGAATCGTGTTGGGGTGGGCGGGGCTAGTATGCTTGTGCCGTTTTGATCGGCAAAGTTTTTAAGTGCATTACCTCTCGATGTGTTATATGTGCAGCCCCAGCTAGTATACTTAGCATTTAAATCTCCGCATATTAGTGACGTCGGCCCTAAGTTTAGAATGGTGTTTATGTCTGTCCTTACGTGTGTGACTCTGACAGATGGAGGAATATACATGGAGGTAATAAGTATTGGTTTTACATCTGTAGGGGTGAGAGCAACAATAGTTGCTTCTGCACCGTTTAGTATGGGTGTTGGGATATTGTAGTGTGGAAGAGATTTTTTAATAAGAATAGCAGTGCCGCCATACGGGCGATTGTTTGTGGTGGGTCTGTCGTTGCGGTATATGGTGTAATTAGGGATTGAGAATCTCCTTCCTGGTCCGAGATGTGTTTCTTGAATTAATATTAAATCTGGGGTGTGGTTAGCTATGAAATTCCTTAATTCTATATCGTGGAGCTTAACACCTTGCGCATTCCAATACACCAGTTTGAGTCCGAGAAGGGTGAATTTTAGTTATTGGAGGTGGGTGGTGTCGCGACTACACCCGATAGCTTTTTGCATCGAATCGCCTACTTTCCTTCCCCCGCCTCTTAATTCGAATTCTCAATGTAAACAACTCGTTCGTCGACAGTTCGGCGCGCCCAATCATACTAAATTTGTACCGTCAGCAAGTGAATTGTTAACTAATGCATCGACCTGCGGATGTTTATTTTGCTGTCAATTACATCCTTCTCATCTGAGGAAAAATTCCAATTCTAGTAAAAAGAGAGAAAAACTGTTGCGTGAAAAGAAATGTTTATTATGTTGTAAATTAAATTGTTTTGTCAAAAAAGGCAAAGAAGTTGCCTGTTCTTTCTGTAATGGCAGCCACTCTCGAGCCATTTGTTAAGTTAGTTAACACATCAAGTTAAAAAAATTTAAAACTCAGAAAAGGGAAAAAGATTTGGAGAAAAATTATAACGAAGTCGTAACCACTACCACTAATTATATGGTTAATAATTAAAAAGGGATTTTATTGCAATATGTGAGAGTAGAAATAAATGGTACTAAATTGTCGGATGTATATTTTCATTGTTTGACAACGGCAGTGAACGAACATTTGCCAAAAAATGTATTTCTGAGATGCTGGGATTGAAAATTATAGGATCGGAAAGATTGAATATTTATTCATTTGGAGCTAAGAACCTTAGGTTGCAGGTTTGTCTCAAAGAAGAGATGAAATTGTGAAATGTTTTTGACGGAAGGGAAGAGGTTGTAGAGGCATTAGAAATAGACGAAATATCGAAAGCGTCGATTCGGGTTGCAGATCGGGATATATGTGCTGAAATGGAGTATAGGGGATTAGCTTTGACATTTGATTTTAAGGAGTTGTCTAGCGATTGTCAGACTTCGTTGTTAGTGGAATTTGATAAAAGGGTTCCAACGGTTGAATTCGTCATGGGTAGCTATAGAAACTATATTTGGATGGTCTCTACAAGGTAGATGTGATGCGCTGACTGATTCTACGTTGGTAATTTCGTTCTGAGTGAAAGGGGGCAGGTCTACCCTGAAATGAGACGTTATTGGGAGTTGGAAAGTTTAGGGATTAGAGGTGACGAAATAGACTCAGGTATGGAAGACAATGGAGGTTTAAGGGAATTTAATGAATCCGTTCAATTAATGGAAAATAGATATTATATTAAGTTACCGTGGAAAGAAGGCATGCAAAAAAAAGTTAGGAAATAATAAGGAGGCGGCATTGAGACATTTTAAGGGTTTGGTCCAGAGGTTTAAAAGGGATCCGGTATTGCATAAAGAGTATAGAGAGGTTGTTGATAATTACCGTGAAGAAGGAATAGTTGAGAGGTGTGTGACAGAAGGGTTAGTTGATGAGGTGTGTGATAGAAGGGTTAGTTGATGAGTCTTCATTTTACTTGCCTCACCATGCTATCGTTCGAGAAGACAAAATAAGCAGTCGTATTAAAATCGTGTTCGATGGAGCGGCTCACGAAGAAGGACAATATTCACTGAATGGTTGTCTAAAAACTGGAATTAATTTGTACCCTAATTCAATTGAACTTTTGATCAAATTTCGAGAAAATATCGTTGCATACATAGCTGACATGCGGCAAGCATTTCTGCAAATTTCAATAGATACAGAAGACAGAAGATTTACCAGATTTTTTTGGACGGAAAAATTAAATTAGAATAAGATTATTGTATTGAATTTTACTCGTGTTTTGTTCGTACTAACACCGAGTCCTTACCTGCTCGCAAAAACATTCAGATATCATTTCGAACAGTACAGAGACTTGTTCCCAGAAACTTATGAAACACTTTTAAAATAATTCTGGGTTGATGACCTTATCGGGGGTACTGAACAGGTAGAAACAGCTCTGAAAATTACTACCGAAAGCGTGGAAATCTTAAAAAATGCTGGAATGGCACTTAGAAAATGGCACACAAATTCAGGAAAACTTTGTGAAGTTTGGAGGAGAGCAGGCATTGAAACTCAAGAAGACAAAACCATCGAAACAGGATGGGCTCCTACGAAGGTTCCGGGACTAGCTTGGGATCCAGACATGATCTTTTTTTGGCTTTAGCAAAATGATAAACATTCTTGCCAATGATTGCAGCACCAAAAGATTCATATTGCAGATACTTGGTCGCATTTTCAACCCGATCGGATTCTTGGGACCATTCATCATTAGACTAAAGATACTTCTCCAAGAACTTTGGATAGCTGAAATAAACTGGGACAATAAACTTCCATTCTCACTAGACTGTAAGTGACAGTTGTGATGTAGTGAACTTAAACACTTAAATAGCGTCGAGATCCCTAGATATTACTTTTCTTAGTTCAATTTGTATGATTTTATTTCATTTGATATTCATTTCTTTTCAGATGTTTCCGTAGCAGCATATGGATGCGTGATATTTCTTCGAAGAGTTACTCATGATAACAGAGTTATTGTTAAATTTGCACGTTCAAAGAGTAGGGTTACCCCTCTAAAATTACTAACTTTGGCTCCTTTTGGAATTACTCGGATGTTTCTTATTGCTAGGTTATCTAAGCAGGTGAGCAAATATTTAAAATTTGAAGCAAAATGTTACTTCTGGGCCAATTCGAATATATGTGCGTATTGGATAAAGGGTAAGATCAACAATTACAAACCCTTTGTAAAAAATAGAGTCAGGGAGATTCAAAATTTGACAGAACGATACATATGGTCTCATTGTCCAGAGAAGGAAAATCCAGAATATGTCCTTTCCATAGGTATTCCAGCCTCAGATTTAACCAAAAATTCATTGTGGTGGCACGGACCACCTTGGTTGAGTAAACCAAGTGAGCTTGGCCAGGTAAAATGGAAAATGACAATCCTATCGGAGATCTAGAATTACGGAAGGAGTTTCAAATAGTTCAAAATAAGTGTGTAGTACATGATTCCTAGTTTGTTTTAGACTTGAATAAGTGTAGTGACTTAAATAAAGTGTTAAAATTTACAGTTTTAATTAAAAGATTTGTCAACAGACTTAAGAAACTACCAACAGAAATAGAACCTTCTAATGTATCTGAACTTTTAGAAGCTGAACAAGATTGGATAAAATATGAACAAAATCTTGTCTATTCTTCCGGATAGCAATGCATAAAAGGAGTTGAACTGATTTCTAAGTCCTCGTCTCTTTATAAGTTATCCCCATTTTTAGATAATAATAACGTTTTGAGTGTTTAGGGCAGACATGAAGAAAGTTAATTTTATTCTAATGAAATTCACCCGATTCTTTTGCCAAACCAAACAAAATTTACTGAGTTGTTAATTTTTTGAGAACATAACAAAGTTTGCCACGGTGGCGTGTCTGCGACCCTTGCTAAAATTCGAAGCAGATATTGGATTCCGAGGGGGTAGACAGATTGTCAAAAGGGTTTTGAAAGACTGTTTGATCTGTAGAAAATACTATCTGAAACCTGCTCAACAAATAACAGCACAACTACCAAAAAATAGAGTTCTTGAAAATCCCCCCTTTACGGTGACCGTATTTGATTGCATTGGTTCGGTTATTCTTCGTTCTGGGTTTCACACGATCTCTTTATATAGAGCTAATAACTGATATGACAACGAAAAGTTTTATTTCGTCTTTAAGACGATTTTTAGCTAGAAGGGGTAACTACAAAGTAGTCATTTCGAATAATGCTAAGAGTTTTAAAACAACAGATAATATCTTGAAAGAATTTTCCAAAATTACAGTTGATTTGGATTTAAAGAAATTTGTAGCAGTACGCGAGATAACATTGTAGTTTATTGCTCCACATGCCCCTTGGTGGGGTGGCTTCTACGAACGGCTCATGAGAAGTATTTAAGAGCCTTTAAGGAAAATTCTCGGTAGGGCGTATCTTAGCTTTGAAGAAATGACGACTATTTTTTGCCGAAATTGAACTTGTATTGAATCATAGAACCCTAACTGATACACAAGTAATGATTTGAATAAACCATCTTAGTTATTCTGTACATTTTATAAACATTTTTAGTAATGAAACTTCTATAAAGGAAAATTCTGCTCGACGAATATTGTATCAAACTAAACTTTTACGTCAAATCTGGGAAAAAATGGAAAAATAATTATTTGATGCAGTTGCGTAAATGCACAATTTTGTAATCTAAAAGGATCTTAAACAGGGAGACGTAGTATTAATAGTAGGGACCACTAAATCCAAATACTTGTGGCCTCGGTATAATTGAAGACGTTTTTAGTGGTCATGACGGCCATATACGTTCTTGTCTTGTTCGAACTACCAAGGGTCAGTACAAACGCCCAATTCAATTCATTTATCCGCTTGAAATAATCTGATGTCTAAAACTTAATATTCAGTTCATTGTTGTATTGTATTTCATGTTTGTGATCATTTGTAATGTAATTTATAATGTATTTGATTGTTCTATCAATAATTACTGTACTCTTAAAAGAGTAAAGGTGGGGTGTGTTACGAAATTTGATGTGTGAGGGCGCCAGGGTGCCTGCTCCAGAAGGAGAAAAGAGTTTTGTTTTTTTCGGTTGGAAGTAGTCGAAAGGCTGTTGTAAAATGATGCTTTGGAATGAAAGCTTTGTAATGGAATGTAAATTCTGATGGGTGTTATATGTGTGCGTGATTCATTAAAACATGAAAAAGATATTCATCTCGTCATTTTCGAAGTTTCGGATTTGTTTCGTCGATGCGAGTTGAAATAGTGAAATACTTTAAATAAAATATCAAACACATTATTTTTTCTAAGGATAGCTTACATTTCATTTCCATTTTACTTACGTTGTAACATCGTATTTTTTTATAATAGAAAACCATGAGTATTACAAATTAGAGTTTTGTCCTTCAAATAAATAAAAAAATTAATACAAACATAAGAATGGAAAAGAAATTCATGACACTTACACACAAATCACAGTTATATATTCGAAAAAAATAATCGAAAATCTCTAAGGGCGAAATAAACGTAAAATTACGAACAATTCAGAACAATACATATGATATTTTATGCAATGGAAGGTATTCAAATACTTTACTTTAATGCAAAATGCATCCTTAAATCATTAAATTTTCGACGGTTGATGATTTTCAACCCCGTGGAGGGGTAGAGAGAAGTTGATCTTGTTTGTCGGAGACTATTTCGAACACCGACTATTTCGAAGAAAAGTTTACCGTTTTTTTTTTTTTGTGTGTGTGTGTGTCTTTACCAAACCAGACTAAAAGAGACGTCTCTCTCGGGCTAGTTATTAATACATTTCAACTTCTGTCATTATTGCTGAAGAGAGCTACTACATTCTCCCCCTCCAGCATCATCGTGAGGATAAAAAGAAACATTCTGACTCATATTTGTAGGGTCATATTTGTATTGAAGTACCTTTTTCCAGTCATTACTGTAATTCATATACATCCCCTCCCTGTTGGATCGAGTTTTGAGTGGAACAATTTCCATTTGGCCAGTTATCGACTGTCTCTAGTTGAGTGGTAGGTATCGTCGACACGTAGCCGGAAAATCACAAGTTGTGCGATTTGTTTCAGTTTGACTTATAGAGGAAGTGTTTTTATGTCGGGGGCATATACAACCAATAGTTCTAGGCTTTGCTTCCATTAAGTATTCAAATCTGGGTCACAACTTCGGAGACTGATGCTTTCCAATCCCGTAAGAAAAAATAATTTATATTTATTGTTGTGTTTGTCTGAAATCATTACTTAAAAATGTATTTTTGAAATTTTTTTTGATATTCATAACTTTTTAAAAAAATTATTATGTTAAAAAGTTTTTTTATATTTCTAACATTAATTATGTTATGTTTGAAATTTTCTATGATATTAAAAAATATTTTTTATACTTTAAAAATATTTTGATGTATTAATTTATTTAATAATTAAAAAATGATGTTAAATTTAACATTTTAAATTCAGTATTAAAACTGTTAAATTTAGTATATATTTTATTTTCTAACATGAAAAAAATTTATACTTAATTTTTTTTCCCTAACATAATACGTTTTTAAAAGTTTGTTTTCTAACTTGAAAATTGTAAAACAATTTGTTTTAAAAGTTACATTCCAAAATATGCTTCCAAATAATTTACTCCAAATTTATTAATTTAGTTCATTCAAACGAAAAATGTCTATTAAATATGAAATCCAACAGTCAAAGCGAAAAAAAAAATTCCTTTCTATTATTTCAGATTAAAATATCTCCATTAACTAAAAAAGTATTAAGTATATTAGAAATTTTTACTTTTGTAAAGTAATACTGTGTGCGTGTGTTCCTCTTTGCAACTTTGTGCGAAAGAACTGTTCGAAATAATTTATTCAAAATATATTCTGTCTAATTTCATTTGTGTAAAAAAATATAATTAATTTTCAAATTATATTCATTCAATCTAACTTAACTTGAATAAAAAAAAATAATTTATTGATCTTGTATAGCAATACAACTAGCTTAAGGGTACGTAAATAACAATCCAGTAAGAAATCCCATTGATAAGGTAGCTTTACTGATAGATAACATTCCAATTGTAAGTACACAGGATAACATTATCTAGAACAACGCGGCAAGCGGAGGTAGGGGAATATGACGTCGCTTCCGTCCCGCGTAGAAGGGGACTTATTACTATCATGATTTCTGAGCGGTTACTTGAGGTGCCTCATATTTCACTAAGGGAATAAGATATTCCCTGTCTGTAGAAATTGTAACTTTAACAGTCCTCTCCTGCACATCTTCTTTCCCGTCTGGGGCTTTCCAGAGACGAGCCTAAACGTTCCGTTCCCTTCTATGACTTCTTGAGTGTTTTGGGATCATGGATTCAGCGTAGCCTATTGGCTGGATCGGACAGGAATAGCTACAACAATAGAAAAAGGTTGGATTGAAAATTATGAATAGAGAAATTACCAAGAGATTCTCTAAAGTAAAATGAAATGGTTTTCTTTTCTTTTTCTTTTTACTATTCAAGTTTTACGTTATTACAATAAATTATAACTTACAATGTTTACAAATAGTTGTTTGAGTTAACATATAATACCCATAAAGGTGAGAATTTAATAGATTGTTAAAAACTGTTAAAATTGAAAGGGTAAAAAATTACATACAGAATATATTAACTTTTTAACAAAGTTTCGTGCGTTTTTATACAAATATTATTTTATGACATTATTGATTCTTTATTATTTTTTGATACTTCGAACTGTTTTTAATTACACTAATAATAAGTTAAGCGATATATTAATAATTTTAAGAGAAAAATCACTCACATTTTCGTATTATTTATTTATTAGTAACTATTTTCGTATTATTTATTACAAGAGCCCTCATTCACCAATGTTTTCAAACATCCAGTCTGTTTTGTAATTTTGAGACACGGTCAGATGACGAGATCGATAAATGAGCTAGCACTTATTGCACTGACGTTCCTATCACCTTAATCTATGTTTATTAGAATGTTAGGAAAAAATTGGAAATTCCAAGAAGTTTAGCTGACTGGACTTTCACAATGAAGAAAGAAATTTCCCAACACAAATCACTAATGTCCGTCAACACTTTTCATCAACAAATCACACCCAAGAAAACAACTCCTGTAGAAATTAAGTTCCCTTAATATAATTGGATAATGAGGAATTTGACTTGCTAAAACCCGTTACTCATCTTCTATTCCAAGCATAAAAAGCACTTTAGTATCTTGATCGAATAAAAATAAAGCTGACTTCATTCATTTATTTTTTTCATTTATGGG
>BMAW01056866.1:20500-63163 GCA_019974015.1 Nephila pilipes | reverse complement strand
AGTATATATATAAATAACAAATGTCTTCTATAAAATAAGTGATTATAATTTAATAAGTAACAAAACATATTTTAAAAATCGTTCTATTTTGCAAGGTTTATATATATATATATATATATATATATATTATTTCCAATGGCCTATTATAAATAGTTACAGCAAAAAAAAACAATTATAAGGGAACAAAACACAAAATAGGCACAAGAAAAGATGCAACAAAGTTCATTAATCCAACATGTCTCTAGCCACCCAGTAACGTTCATAAAGAAAAGACTTTCGAAACGCAGGTCATTGGAGCAGATGAGCTTATTCCATATCCTTACCAGAGCTGCACAGAGTGCAAGCCGGGGAAGGAGCAATTTTAGGATCATTACTCAAATTGGAGACAGCATCCTTCCAAGCCTTGTGAGATTGATTGTTGGGAAGGTCCTCCTGATCATGGGCATTGATAGATTATTAACAAGGCTTTTAATTGTATAGAGAGGCAAAGGACAAGAACCATTCTTCTTAATCAAAGCACCCTCTTAGCCAGATAGGTGAACGTCTCCTTTCCTGGGATCCCACAGTGAGCAGGAACCCATTGGAAGACAATAATTTTCTCAATAGAAGCCTGGTTCCTGAGATGACTTCGACAATCCAAAATGTCCTGCGTTAAGGAATGTTCCTTCAGATAATGGTGGCTGGTAGTGCAGCCTATGAATCTGATTCTATTAGGAAAAAAACAATTCGATTTTCTTTTATCTTAGAGTCGAAAATGAAGTATAATCCATTAAATTATTTATCATCCCTATGATTATTATCAAAATATTTATCTATTTTACTCCTTTGGGTAAAATAACATTTCCCAACAGTCCAATTAGTATCAGACAAGCAACAATCATGCAGCTCCTTTTGAGAATGATTATATTTAAAAGTATGGACAGGAGCTATATACGTAAAAGTAAATTAATGAGATATCTTTCAAACAGTAAATAACGGAGTGTATTTTAGAACGTTAATTATAATAGAAGATAATTAATCATCATGCTTAATCTATTTCTTTTGATTTTATTTTAATTTCAAGTCTAGTTTGACTAATTATCAAACACAAACTTATTTTATTCCTTAAATAAATAAGTTTTATCCATTATCTTAGTTTTTGATTAGCAATAAAAATATATACATGTGAAAAATCTCGCCGCTGTCACTAGTATTCAAACATGAAGAAATAATTGACAGTCAATCACGGATTAATTTTAAGCCAATTTACTGAATTTTTGGTATTTTGATTTTACTAATTATCAACTCTTATATGGAGGCGGCATAAAAAAATGTAATAAAAGAGCGTGTATAACACTGCAAGTCCCAAAGCAGGAAAGTCGCATTAGCGACAATCGTGAGTTTTCATATACTGCTTGTCGTTAAAATCTCAACACCAAGAAGAAATAATATACCAAACGGTAAAATCTCATGAAAGGAAAAAGAGGTTAGGCTATGCAAATGATTAGTATTTCAGCGCATTTAGATGAAGGAAGAGGATGAAACATCTGAAGCACTGCTTAAAAGAAAAGTTGTGTAGTGGATTTCTCATTCTCAAAGCTCTTTGTAAGGTTGAAGTTTGTTCAGAATATCGTGCTATATCTCGAATAATAATAAGAAATATTTACCAGAAAGTGTCGGGATTCGATAGAGGCAGGATCGTGACCTATTGGGAGTGAGGATTACCTATTTGTGATATCACCCTTCGCACTGGTCGAGCTCCTACCATTGACATGCGAATAAGAAATCAAAGAATCAATGGGTTGCTGAGTATCATACCGAAAGGCATGCAGGATCTCCACACCCTCCACTGACTAACGGTGAAAGAAGAGACAAATTGTAATATCGCTCAGCAAAACCGTGCAGCCGCATCACGGACAATTAGGCATGAAAGGAAATGGATATGTTTGCATCACGCCCAGTATACATCCGTACGCTGCTATGACGTTTTCAGCAGTTTATAAGCAATGTGTCTCCATGGCAACAATTACTTTGACTTCCCTTGGCAATGCAGTATAGAGAGAGAAGGCGACTCTAGTGCAACAAACTCGACAAATCTGGATACAGGAGTGACACAATGTCGTCTTTTCAGACGAGTTCTAACTCTGTGTGCAGTATTCTAATGGCCGTATACGAGTCTGGAGGTCGAATACGTGATGGAGTGGGGGGTAGATTTGAAGCAGCATGGAATGAGTTGCCCGTTTTTGCCATCCAATCTTAGTTCAACTCCAGGCCTAACCGTGTAACTAAGAGCCATTTTAGCTACCGGGATTGGCAGCATTTTCAACTAATTTCGCACCACTGTAAACCCTCAATATTTATGAAAATTTAATCATTTTGTCTTCATCTCATACTGTTTACTACAATAAATATCTGTCGCATTTGCTTTCCTTTATGGTGTTGCAATTTTATTGTCGGCAATGTAATCCAGTAAGCAGGACTTTCCCTTATTGAGACTCGGGAAGTATGGATGAATAAGATTCATGAGACTGTGTAAAGGGAAATTAGAAAAATTTTTTCAAACGAAAAGTGAGGCATTAAAGATCACAAATTTTTTTAAAAAAAGTGGGATAAATTGAATTTATCACAATTTCTCTCACAGCAAGAAAGCATCCTTGGATGGCTCATCATGCAAACAGTTCTTCCGAAGAAATTCAAAATTAATTATTAACCTTTAAATACTATCTCTATTTTGAAAAGCGAAATAAAGGTTTCAGGCTGATTTCTGTAAACAATAATTTTATATCGAGTGATACATTACTACTAATGATACGAATAATAATGACCAATGCCTATTTCTTTTGTTTCCATGTATACATAACAAACAATAGATTTAGTATAATGTTACTATAATTTCAATGTTACTATAAATTCAGTAAAACAAAAATTGAGTGTTACAAAAATAGTGGTATAATTATCATAAACAAACAGACAACCTATACAAGAAGAATGAAAGAAATACAAACATAATTTAGTATTCAAACATAATTTAGTAGATATTTGCTTAGTGTTAGCAATAACCTTTGACACATTTCATATGCATAAATAGGCAATGTAAAAAGGTTTCAAGTTACAAATATAACTTAATGGTGTAAAAATAAGTATTCGTTTAGTTTATTTAATGAATTTAACATTGGTAAATTTGTAGTATTGGGTTTGTAATGAAAATGAAATCAAATACGAAATTTACTAAGATTTCTTGTACACTGCTCAATAATCTAAGCATTTAATAAGAGTGTACTTGAAAAGACGAGGCAAATATCAGTTTATGACGAATAACACATTTCATTTTCTTTTAAATATATTTTAAAGTATTTTCCGGTACTTACTATAGATTCACTTTTATTGGTTTTAACATTTTGAGACTGTTTTGTACATAAGATTAATTACGATTCTAAATGTTAGCATATCCTTGCTAATACCATAATTATTGAAAAAAGGTATTGTTTTAAATGAAAAATAAAATTCTTGAAAAGCTTTAATTAAACAAACATTCTAATTAGTGTAGAAGAAATTATCTGAGTATTCTTAAAAATATTTTGATAAGATTTAAGTGTAAGAAAGAAAAAATAAAAGTATTTCGTCTTTCCGAGTGCATAAAAATATTTTAGGAAGGAAAAAATAATGATTGATTTTTTATTGAATTTTTCATTCCTTTTTTTGGGAACAAAGTGGAGTTCGTATTACTTTAATGAAATATATTTTCTTTCACCTACAAATTACCTTTCTTCCATCGATAAATGATTCCTCTTTCTTCGCCCAAAAAATGAAAGAAAAACATAAGAATATCACTTAAATGTTTTTTTTTTCTCGAGGAAAAATTAATTAAAAGAAAAAGACAACTGTCTTTCTCTGAAAAAGAATTGAAGGATATTTTTCTTAATTTTTTTTTCTTTCAATTTACTTAACTAAGATCTCCAAACCTGTTATGACAACCAATCTTTTTTTCCCTTCTTCTTTCGATTAGGCCTAATGGTTGAGGTTTTATTTGAGTATAGGAACTTGACACATGTACCCGAAGCGTTTTCTTATCAGTGAGAAGTTGGTAATTTGTTAGGGGTACACAAACAGTACTATTTGCCTGATACCTTAATTCTTATTTCTAGGAAAATCTTAGTTTTAGTAAAATTTTTTTTTTTTACTTTTTCACTTCACTTCTTAATGTTATGAGGAGCCATAATCAATTATGATTATTATATAATAGTTTAATTTTCAAGAATTTGAAGAATTCAATGAATCGACTTGTAACAGACTGTTTCAAAATTATTCGATGTTTTTTTTTCCAAATTCTAATGATCAATAATATGGAAGACCAAACTATGTATAGAACATGATATTCTCAACGTAGAACGTAATATTTTTTCTTTAAGGATGTAATGATATTTACGTAATCGCTATTGTTACTTTAATAGTTTGGGTTATATAAAATGATTCAAATTCTTTAGAAAACTTATAAACAGTTATTATAGTAGAAAAATATTTTTTATCCTCTTTTACTTCCTTTGAATTTATTATTATATTGGGTATAGTTTTCCAATGGTCAAAATTAGTTTATTTAGGTATTACAGAATGACTTCAAGTTTTAAGGGGATTCATTATTCACAAAATGAGTTTTACGTAAAATAAGAATTAAAAAAACCGAATTTTCAATTTTATTCATTGATTTTTTGAGCTATTATGTATCAATTATGAATTACTTTTATATTTTTATTTGGTTTTGATATTATTAACGTCGCACTAGAAGCAAAACGAGGGCTTTTGGCGAATGATTTAGTAATTTTCGATCAAGTGAAGAGGACGACACATGAGCTGGCAACTCATCTTCTCGCTTACCCTAAATACCAATGGTTAGACTTTGGGCCAAGAAAGATCCAACGTGTATCAGCCCTGGCTACACTGCGGGTTTTCAATGGTCAATGCAGGTCTTTAATGATGACTTGTCCAAAACCATGACCACTGGGATAGCGCGGCTTCATTAATTTAATATGTATGAGAACTAAATGTCGAAGAAAATGAGACTCAAAAATGTAAGAAAATCAATTTTTTTGATTTAATCACTCGACTTTATTAGATTTACTTTATGTTATTTTTTTTTATCTACAACATTTTGTAAAACTAATTCTATTTTGTTTTCATCATTACTGTAATGTCTTACAGCTTATTTTAATGTCTACAATATAATTGCAAGAGCTGATATATTTCATATTACATCGAGCTGATTTAATAATTATATTTTATATTATTAATTTTACAATTTATGCTGTTTTTATCATATATTTCCATACAAATATAACATTTTGCTATTATATGTATATATATATATATATATATATTAAAATGTCATATTTGTATGGAAGATTAAAAAAGGTTTTAAAAACTTACATGAGACGGAAACAACATATAATAAAAAGACAACATGAAGAGACTGCTAAGTGAAGTGAGAGAGAGAGATTATTATATGCAAGATTGAAGGAAAAATTAAATTTGAAATGAAAATATTGAATAGAAAAACATGTGCATAGTTAAAATAATAAATAAAAATTTAAAAACGAAGAAATTATTAAGGTTTCGCAAATAAGATACATATTGAGAGATCACGAGTATTGCATTGTTAAGTAAAATACCATTATAAATAATGTTTCTGAAGATACTAAGACTCAAGGAACTAGTCCATAACGATAATTTATGAATATCAATAATTAATTATAAAAAAATTATTACCATCCGTTTAAAAGATTATCTCAAAATCCCGATTAAATAATATTTTTATCTCAGCTTGTAAATATTAAGCATTAAAATCTCCATACTAAACTATAATGCCAACTACATTTAAATTTCTTCCATTTTGTTTTATTTATGGCTAATTTGTAGCCTCTGTATGGGTATCTGTTGTTTGTAATATGTTTATTTTTATTTTGAACTTCCTCTCGACTTTTGGAAATGACAGCACAAAGCTTCTGCTTAAACATTTTAAATTATGAATAATTTTGTTTTATATTTCATATCATTCATTCGGAGAACTAGTAGTTCATTTGAGTGACTCTTTTTCGTCTATAATTTTTGTTGACTCAATTATTAACAATTGTGGTAAACACTATCTTCCAAGAAATTACTGGAAAATTAATTCCACTCATGGATGTGGAGTATGGTGGGAGTTTGGCAGAAGCGGATGGCAGTGTTCTCAAGGAAATTCTGCGTAGAATATAAGTAAGTTGTCGTAGATTATGAAGAACTTATCGTGATCTTATGAGACTGTAAAACTGTAAATAATGCCAGACCTCTGTCCTACTTACATGATGGTCCAGCTGAATTGATACCAATGAATCCTGTAGTACTTATTTCCTGAAAGTGATAACAGTGGAACGCCAGATCTTGAAAATATGAGTCTAACAATCTTGATAAAATGTGTAAAATACTTGCAGAAATTACTTGAAAATCTTAAACAAAGATTTAGAAATGAATATCTTGCTCTTCCGGTTCACCAGGAAATAAGAAGAAATGAAGGCTTCAGCGTTGTTGATGTGCTAATTAGACTTAACAGTATTTGACGAATCATTTCGCCTCTGGAAGTTATCTTAGAGATCTATCCAAGAAATGATGGAATTACTAGAGTTGAGAGATTAATATCCTCTCATGGTGATAGGATCTATCCATTTCAAAGGCTGTATCGATTAGAAGTGTCGTGAAAGCTTGAAGATAATGTCTTGCAGGCAACTTCAAGAAAAATTGACTTAGCTATTTTAAATATCCATAACTTTTCCCTTTGCAACACTGGAACTTCTAAAGTGGCCTCCTTTTTTGCAGATCAGAAAGAATCCTTCGTATTTCTATAGATCCTTGAACTCTTATCTTGTTGTGTTATGTTTATGATTATATGTGTATGATTTTTATTTAGTGGTTAAGATGTGCAACTTCTGGTAATTTTCCTATTTGCCGGCACAAATCTCGACAAGCAGACTTTATTGGTGACAACACACAATATACACATATTCAGTTTGGCATCCGATGCATTATTTTTGGCAACTTTATCGCCTACGCCAGCGAAATGGAAAAAGTATCTTTTTTCGTTTATGAATATAATTAGTATATATTCACTTTTAAAACTCATTGTACTGAAATTTTAGATTCAAAGTTCTGTTTATATGTTAAATTTCATTTTGCAAGGTAGAAGTATGTCTCAGAATGTAAAGATTAAGTATCAATATTCACACACAAACTGAATATAGTGTCATCCACCACCGTTCTAAATTTAATGGAAAACTTATGAAATTTTTATGTCAAGTAAGAATGAGATGTAGTATATTATTTATGTTAAAACCAATTTTCTTACAAAATGCTATAATTCTATTAGAATTTTTTTTATTACTATTGTTTTAAAAGAGTTATTATTCTTAAGATGCTTATTAATTAAATTAATGCAGACTATATTTGCATACAATATCACAGTTATTAAGTACTTTGTTTACATGATAAGCAATAAATTTATCTTGCAGATAAATAATAACATATTTTATAAAAATCTTTGAAATAAATATCCTCATTTTCAGTAATCTATACTCTTAAAGACGAATTTTTTTCAATATCACTATTAGTGCAATATTTAAATTCTTTAAAAACTTCCAATGGAAGACTTTAATACACTATAAGTTTAGTATTATAATTATCAACTTCTAAGATTATTTATTTCTTAGCTTAAAAACAGTTTTTAAAAATGTTAAGTCTGAAATTAGTAACTTCATTGATTATATCTTTTTATTTATATCTTCAATTATATCTAAATGACCTATGATAATATGTTAGTACTCACCATTAATATACCTTATATAAATATTATACCTACATATGCCATTTTTTTAAAGTCTAAGTTATTATTATAGTTACATAGAATACAACCCATTTTTATTATATTTAAAACCTTTTTTTTTTAATTTTGAGATTTTTAAAAGGAGTTAGTTTTTTTATATTTATTATAACAAGATTAATAAAATTAATCTTATCAAAGAATTTATTGATACATTTAATTGTACATTATTCTACTTTTGAGGCCTTAAATTATATTCTTTCTAACAGTATTTGTGAAATAATACAGTTGGAACCTTAATTAAGAGAATACACGTACTCTCCAATTGTTTTATTAGTATCATCTTTACTCAGAATTTGTCTCTTATCTTTTATACCATTATTCTTAGACTTTTAAACATCATTATTTTATACTAAGCAATACTTTCTATCATTATTATCATAAAAATATTTATAATTATTTGGTTTAATACTTTGTAGCATATATATTTATTGCATATATAGTAATTAACATGTTTATAAATTCATAATAAATTCCAAACTATTGATAATAAATAGCCAAAATTAAAATTTAAAAATTTTAAAACTAGTTAATTGCAGTCATTATAAAATTGAAATAAACATGCAACACAGTAAAATTAAAATAATACACTAAAGTTTAATCATCTGAAACTTAAAGCAATCATTGTATTATAATGTAAAAAATCATTAAATTACAGCAAATAAAATATTAAAGAATATTCAAAAACGCTAATTAATAATTAGAAATCAAAATATAATGATGGAAATTTAAGAATTTATAATGAAGTTTGAAAATCAAAACCACAACAAAACCTACAAGAAAAAAAATTAAGAAGAATAAAATTGAAGAAAAAAAATTAAAACAACCGATAATGGAGATAAACTATTTCTAAATACTATCACAGGCTTCAGGCTGAGTAATGTCATATGTATACAGGAATCAAGGATCCAACCATCGAGCTTTAGCAAATTACTTTATAACAAAAAGGCATGAAACCAAAAATAAGTAGAAATCCAAACTCAAAATAGTAATTCAAACAAAGAAAACAAAATTTATTTTAATACAGGTAAAGTAAGGTAAGGAATTAAAATTATTTATAAATATTTTTCCACTTCAATATGTAATTTTAACTTAAAAAAGACTTATAAAATCTTTTACCTCCAGAAGAACACATATGATGTTTTTAAGCAATCCTATTTATATGGTGCGAGATTGATTTTTATTGAAAATGTATTTAATCGACAAACTACGCATGATAAACTGATTGATTTTACGAATTAAAATGATACATCTTTATATTTATTTATGTTACCAATTTTGAATTTGTTTTAGAAATACTTTTTACCAAAAGTAATTATAAAAATGCATTAAAAACATTTTAAGTAATAAATAAACATTTTTAAAAATTTAAAATTCTTTTCTTTGCATTTTCATATTCATCGGAATTTATTACAAAGATGAAATACTCAATGAAGATCTGATATCAATGATTCACATAGTAATTGCCACTCACTATAACATGCGCTTAAGTACCAACCCTAATATTAAACGCTTCACTGCATATAAGCATTTCGTCAACTGTGCTCATTAAGTTTCTCAATCTAATCTAATCTACAAAAGTTCCGTTTTATTCAACGGCATGAGTTTTGATTTCATACAAATTCACTTAAAGGTCACTAAAGTGTTAATTTAAGGGAAAAAAGCTAAAAAGTCCAAGTCTTAAGTATAGCAGTAGAAATAAATATGAGCGTATATTAGTAAAGGTAAACAAAAATTTAGGCAAACACTGTGCGGCTGGTAATAACTTTGTAAATCGTAGTCACGAATTCGCCGCCGACGTTGTTTCATCGAGTCGTTGCTTCAAGTACTATTGCCACTTAAGTTCCACCGTGTAACGAGACTGATTCAGATTAAGAAGGGTTATTGCAAAAGTTAATTTCCACAAAGCGATAACCTAGTTATCGGAATAAAATTTATTCAGCATATTAATTGATCCTTGTATAGATAATATTATATATTACAGCTTTAAATGTTTATTTGTTTGATTACAGGAAGCAATAGTACGAAGAAGTCCGCAGTATTGTACAGTCTTTATTATTAGTCAAAAGTAATAGAGATCGAATCGCTTAATTTTTATATATTATTCTTAAGACATCTTTACATAGCCTTCATCCAGAGTTGCAGATTTCTCCAAAGGTTTCCTGACATTTCGAAGTCCGCAATTGTAGACTCAACATATTTTGAACAATATCATCTCTGCACTGAGGACTATTTGAGCAAAAAGCTTCCTGAAGCCAATGTGAATCGCTGTAATGTACAGCATTTTGTACATATATTAATATGCAGAATAAATCTCAACCAGATATATTGATTATTTTTAGCAATAATTAAACCTTAACTACAATCCTACAAACCTTTGATATATATGTTTCAGTTTTGTTTGTATCTCTGTTTGCGTTTCATTGCATGTATGTAATACTGTGGATAGAAATAATAATACTGTGGATAGAAATTCTGATCGTTGATTTATTTAAATTCGTTAGAATAAAAATAAATTTAAGTACAGTACAAATGTTTGCTAGTTAATAACCATTTAAATATGAAATACGTAACAGCATTGCATGCCGAATACATATTTCTGCATATGCGCCATTTTTTATCAATACTATAGTAAGATTAATTTTATTGTTTTCTGATTTCAGTATAATTATATTTTCATCGTTTTAAAGATTATTTCATTTTTATGATGCATTGTTATATCTTAGAAACTAGATTTTTATTTTCTGTTATCATGTAATTAATTCCCATTAAAAGTATTTTGATTTAAATAAAAAAGGCTACCTTTCTTTTTTTTTTCGTTAAAAATTCAAATTTCTTTCGTTCCTTTCTTTTTTTAAAAAAAACTTTAATTAGATGTATTTTGCAAACCAGGCCTTCACAATAAAAAGGTATTTGTGGAAATTTATAATCATAGTTCAATCCATTCGTCATTTTTTAAAACTTTATTATGGATTTTATATTTAGCTTGCAACAACAAATATCTTAAATAATTTATATCATTCATTTTAGTTTGCATAAGAAAAATATATATTTGTTATATTATAAATGGAGCTATTCATGATAATTTGATACTGAAATGATTATGTGACGTGGAGGTGCGGATTTCATATTATTGTCCAATTTTGGCCATATATTTAATGTGTTGTAAATTGAGAATCTTTAAGAATTTTTCCAACAGTACATAATTTTCAATAAAATTATGTTTAAATTTCGTAACTATGTTAGTTATAAATAAATATTATACAAAATGATATTATATAAACTTTACGTTAAGTAAAGTCTTCTACGATTCAATTTAAACTAAAATTGGATTCGGTCTTTTCTTTTTCCAGGGCTCTTTTTCCACTTCCCTCGAGTATTGCACCAATTACATTGTGGATGACATAAAGAACTCTGATATTTAAAAATGTTTACAAATATTTATATTAATACATTTCTATCTTTCTATATATATGTTTTGTATCAGTGTATGAGTACTGCACATATATATATGTATGGATTTTTATATGTGTATGTTTTGTATACATACTCGTGGGCGACGTCAAGGGAATTTGCACATTATTTTAATATTTTACCTTACTAATTTATAGATTTTAATGAAATTTAATGTGAATACGAGAGTACATTTATAATATATTTTTTACGAAATATACCATTCAAAATATATTTTATGGAGGCCTGATTATTAGTATAGCACTTTGTAAAGACATGTGTGAAATCCACGTTGTGATTTGCAAATTCCTGTATTGTGAGTCTAATGTAGAGGCAGATGCTTCATACATCCAGACAAGTCAACCAATTTGATTATGTATTGGACGTCAGGCAGTTAAGCTATCAAGGAGGTAGTAGACTCCATTCCTGAAGCAAGACAATATTTAGCTCTGGGATAGTTCTCGGAGGGAGATTCTGAAATACATATGTTTTTCCAAGAACGTATTAGACATATTCTAAGGGATGAAAGACAGGAGATATGTCTAGCTAATCCCACATCATTTACCAGGCAATCATTCAGTAGAGCACAATGTGAAAGAGCTTTGTCGTCCATAAACAGGAACCCAGGACCAACTGCGCACTGATAAGTCGAAAGCATGACTCTGATATCTCTCTTCTCTTGCTTCATGGTACTCAAGGAATTATTGCGAAACACAGTCCTAGGTATGTGGTAGTCCAACATATTGCGCGCTCAAACCATTCCACCTCCACCACTATAACTATCCTTTTGTCTGATAAGGAAGGGATTTATCGTATCCTAGGCTCACTCTACGTACAGGTACACGGAGTAAATAAATCCAGAGAGTATAAATCTGAGTCTAAATCCAGTCTAAATCTTGACTCATCTGTAAGACGCACAATACTCCACTGAAGTCTGGTTCAAAGATCATTTTTCAGTCATTGGAAAGTATCCTATATCGCAATGCAACAGAAAATTTGACCATCATATTGAGAATCGCTTCTTATATACACCTGCTAAATGCGCAGTTCCAATGCGCTGTAGCTCCCGCTATTCATTCATTGTACACCAAATTTCAATCATTTGCGTATTCCATCAAAATATCTTTGCATACGAAATTTCATTATAATCGGGTAACACCTTCTTGGTATGTCGTATTTTTTATTATTTTTTTTATAGACTGTATATGTAGAAACACTTTTTTTTGTAAATTTGTCTGTTTAAATAGATACTGTTTGTAGTCTGGGGTGCTTAACGAGCAGGGATACTGACCTTTATAAATCATAGTTCAGGTTCACCGGTACAATCTCCTTGGGTAGGAATAAAAACTTCAAATGAATCATAATATCGCAGCAGCTGATACGATTTAAAGAAAAAATGCATTTTAGAGACAAATTGATAGTTAAAGTATCTAAAGTGTTACTAAAGACTTAGAAGTGAGATATTTTTTTTATTTATATTAAAACAAGTCCTACTTTATGATTTCAAAAGTAATGAAGAAACGTTTGACATATAAATTTATTTGATAATCATTGAGTACATTTTTAATATTTTGTTTGGACTACAACATGACAACAGGGTACTTAATCCTACAAAAACATAACCAACTACACGGCGGGATTCAAAATATGGAATTACAATTTTAATCAATATTTTATCACATTACAGCTACGGAAACTGTTATACAACTAAAAATTAATAGAAAAGTAATATAACATTGATTGAGATAATTAATTCTGTATTTTCGTGGGTAAGAGTTCACGCTACTTGTTAAGAAGTTACGTTTTTTTAGGAAGATGCACAATATTATCACACACGATAGCGATAATGAAAGTTAACAATGTTCACCCCAAATAAATTAATATTACATATATTACAATGGATAATATAAGACACGATAGAGTAAACAATGTTTTCTTAAATAATTAAATTTTTTTTATTATAATTAAAATAATTATTTATTATAAAAACTACTCCTATTTTCATAACAATATTGAACATATAAGAATAGTCCATTGAAAAAGTTTTTTCGACACTTTAAAAACAATGCAATATACCACCAGTGTTATACGCTAACTTTGAGTGTAATGATTGAGTTTTTCCAACTTCTGTTCTTCCATTCTTGCATTGCGTCAGCCATTTTCTATCGCATTCTATAAACGTGCTGTGATTTCGAAAACAATCCAATTTATAGCAAATAACAAGACCACGGCTGTGAAAAAGAATGCTAACGACGGATAGTTTCAGCCTCCTAAAGATAATATGGAACGTGAATGGAAAATATGTTTGTTCTGGACACTGCAGAGTCAGAAGAAATGAACTGATTGGAAGATAAGCCCGTAATGAGTTCACCGACCACATGCAGGAATACCTGCAAATGAAGAAATAGTCTAAATATTTTAAGAGTTTGTACAGTAAAGTACTAATGATATTTTACAGTGACCCACAGATGCGATGTACATTCTAGAAAATGAATCAAAAGTTGAATTTTATTAGCAGTGCAACGAATATTAGAATGTTGGATAAATTTCTAAGAATACATGTTTAGGAAACGATTAGTAAAATAAAATAAAATTTAAATTATATTTCACAAATGTATTATTCAAAAATTGAAACAATTACAATGTAGAAGAAATAATTACATTAATCAGAATGAGTTACTTATGATCTCCGTGCCCAGTAAAGTATATAAGGACAATAAATAAAATCATACATCGAAAATGTACTATTAATTATTTTCCATGATTTCTCAAAATTCATACATCTTTGTTTTTAGGCAGGAAACTCAGGAAAATGTATAATGTTTCTTACAAAACGCTTCCATTCATAGAACTGAAATATATTTCATTAATATAGACTTTCGCATTTTGAATAGAATGCAATAATAAAATTATATATTTCTTGAAATATTATTTATAAAGTGTGTGATTTTATTGTGTGAAAAAAAAAGTAGAGTTTGAATATTTTAATACAACGTAATAGATTTCCCATTAACGTTATTAGTAAATTTGGTATGGATTAAATGTTTAGTTACAAGGAAATTTTCTATATTTGGAAACTGTCATCAATAAGTTGTGTCTGTGGAGTCCATACATATTCCTTCCGACAACTAATAATTATTTTCTAAAAAGCAATGTTGGAAACTGGAATAACAAATATAAAAAAATAAATACCTGCCCCAAATAAAGTATGTAATAATATTAAAATAATAACTCCAGGAATGTATTTGTGAGTGATTGTTAAGTATGGATATACTTTTCATAATTTTATCAATAGTACATATAAATTTTAACAATATACAAAATGTCCTAAGTACAAATCTGAAAGTAAAGAAAACTTCAAATTCATTTACTTTCTGCATTTGTATTTTAATACTTTATTTTATTTTTGAAAGCCAATGAATTTAGAACTATTAGTTATAAAATTTTATTAAATCTCATGCTATTACCAAAAAATTTACATCTATTATTCTAACAGATAGATTATTCCGCTACACAGCATTTTATTTGAATTTATTCTTGGAAAACATTTATATTCCTACCTTATTTAAATTATCAGATCTGTATTCGACGAACAAGTTTAAGTGAGTAAATATTCAGATAAGATAAAAAGAAATACAGAAGAACCTAGTTAAGCTTGCCTCTTTCAACGTGGATCTCTGGATAAACCGCATTGTTTAGGAGAAAAGTTATTTTTTCTAAATTTGAGGAGTGATCCGTAAGTTTCCATAATAGTATTTACTTATTCTATTTACGCAGATGGAAAAACACTTATCCGTAAGGAAAGTTTCTAAAAGCTAAAAATGTACGAATTGAGAGTAAGTGAGAGGGACTTAAATATTCTTTGCAAAATCAACAAAACCTTAGTCACACCTTTCATCACAAGAGACAAAGTGTCTAAATGGAAGGTTCAATAAAACTAAGCGCCTTTCAGTAAGTCCTCAAAGTAAATATCTTTATCTTCTGTAAATGTTATTCAACTCGATTTATTCAAAATAAATATAGTTATGCGTAAGTATATTTTATTTCATTTCATTTTTTCCGTGATCCAGTTATGATTTTCGATTATTCCAATCGGCTATGGTTCCAAATAGTCTGATTTAATGAGGTTTCACAATAACTTGTCTTTTTTTTAAGAAATTTTTCTATAAAATGAAGTTTTAAATTTGTATTAGTATAGTAAAATTATTTTTCACTTTTATATGTAAAATCTTACATTTTCGTTGTGAATAAGTAAAATCTTAGGTCTGCCGGAAAGTTTTGTCCGTTTGTGAAGTGAAAGAAAATACATTTGTTATATACTAAAAATATTTATTTTCTAATATATTATCTATTGTTACTTACAAACTCTTGCCAGCGTGATGGTAATTTTTAAATACCAGTTTTGAAAAATGCATTGTTTTTAGATGCGAAGAACTCAAGTAGTGCTAGGTTGACATATGCTTCAGTTTTGAAATTTTGTTTTCTTCTTTTAAACATTTTTGCAGGGAGATAAACAAGTGATAATTAGAGGGTGCTAGATTTGAAGAGTATGGTAGATAAGACAGAAATCTCTATCTCTGTGATCGTTTGAAGAATTGCCAAAGCAGCATGTAGTTTCGCATTATCCTGATACATCATAATGGGCTTTATATTGAACATCATCGGCCTTTTTCTGTCAGTGCATTGTTCAAATCATCCATTTGCTGGTAGTATCTTTCCAAATTGAGCTTTTTGTTGTATTTCAAAATCTCTAAATGTATTGGTTTTTTTGGACACCCCACCATATGCATAGCGTTCTCTTTTGAAATCTAACCTCTATTTACAGACGGAGGAGTCATATAGTCCACAATGTTTTTTTCTTTACTATGTATTCGAAAATAATCTATTTTTCATCACCAGTTAAAATGCAGTCCAAAATGTTTTTTTTTTTTCTTCCAAGCAAACAGAGATGTGCGTATGGCGATTCGATTAAGCAAATTTTTCTCACTTAATTCAAGAAACACCTTTTAGAATGTTTATATACCAATTCCAGCAACGACTAAGTTATATTGTCAAATAACCATTATTGAATGTAAATAAAATGTATCTTTTTCTATCACTTCACAAATGGACAGAACTTTCTGGTTGACCTAATATTATATACAACACATTATGTGGACGATGGTTGTTTAAATTATAATTTCATAGTCTTCACTTTAAATCTAAACTTTAAAACAACAAATTGAAGTTCTTTTCAACAGAAAAAACACAAACTCATGAGTTTTACACTTTGTTTGATGATTCTACTAAAATCAAGTTCAGTTTCGATCTTTGGTTCCCCTAAAAATCTACCCATTAAAAAGTCTGAAAATATGCATACAAAAATACATTTAGGTCTCGATATTCTAAATTAAATAAATAACTTCTTAAGCTTTCAGCAGCTAGAAGAGTACAAAATTCATATTTTCACTGTTTTTTTGTTCCTTTAGTTGATATATATTGTAGTTCCTTATAATTTATTTATGTGCTTTCAAATTTTATGATCCTATTTTGTGACTGTTATTCATTAAATTCTTAAGTATTATGTTCCATTCAATTCAAAGCATTATATTTAAAACTTCGTAAAATTTACTTAAATAATATTCAAGAACCGTTGCATCAATTAATGAAAGAATTGTAAACATAATTAATTAAAAACATTCGAAATTTTGAATAATAATGCATTCACATTTTGATTTAGTGTTCATTAAGTTAAATTTAAGTCGCAGGGTATATGGTACACACATTTGCATTATTCTTACGCGATAACCTTAAGGAAAAATTTTTTTAATTTGAGTCATCATTTGTTAATGTAAAATAAAGTATCTGATGATAATACGGCTATGGAAATTAATAGAGCCGCTTAGCCATATCAGTATGAATTTCAAAATTAACAAACATATGACTCTATTACTTCAAACGAGATGTAAAGAGGAAGATACAGCAAAGTATTGAGTCGTAGAAATGCAATTTATAGTTGATTCTGACAGATTTATAAATAATCTTTAAAATTAAGAGATGAAATTTTTCAAATCACAAATATCTCATATATATATTACAGTGGTTTTGGAAACTTATGATCATCACCTCTGTGCTCAATAATGGGTCATTATAATTACTGACGGTGGTAACACCTGCATGCGAACAGTGCTTATTTTACTCTTTCTCTTTGTGCTTTTTTTTTCCATTTTTATGCCTGGTCAACATGTCATCAAACAGAAGAATAGAGCAAATGAAGAACATAAGAGAACTCGACATTTTTTTTTCCCTTATTTTTATTTAACCAAATTCAAAAAGAAATAAAGGTATCTTCCTAAAATAGTAAAATTGTCTTTTTTTTAAATAATATTTTTTCTTAAGTGAAGCAAAACTAAATAGAAATTGATTTAGCGCGAAAAATAAAAGTCAATTACTATATCTAGGAAGAATTACAATATTTCTAGTTTAAATCTGAACTATGCAATTTCTTTTCTAATTATTCTTCATTATTTATAACAAGTATAAAATTTTGTTAAAGGGAAGTAACCTTAATAAAAAAATGCATTCTCTTAGCACACTGTAATTTTAGTTAAGTAAATCATTTCACTACTCTTCTGCCTTAACTTTTATTTCTATTAATTATAAATCAACAATTAGGAAATATGTAAAATTTATTTCTGAAAGCAATAATTTTTGTTAAATCATATTTAACTAAGAAGTTATGCTTAAATGAATTAAAATATTACTGTAATTTGAATTTAATGTCATTTGCAATTCCAAAAACATTTAAATTCAATAAAGAAACAATATTGTAGTATAGTGGTTATTACAATTCTAATAAAGATCTTCATGAACAAATTGATTAATATAAATAAAAAGTTGTATATGTGGTAAAATAATATTAATAGTAAACACTTATATTATAAATTTAATTCTGCGCTTAAAACTTTTTTAAACGTACTAATTAATTTTCTACACCTTAGTGATAAAATATCTTACAAAACACCAGTCACACAAGAGAAAATTTCACACTGTTTTTTTTTTTTTTTTTTTTTTTTTTTGCTTATCATCTACATTAAGAATAATTTTATTTCAAATTAAAATAAAAAATGAAGTCAGAAGTTCTGATCTGTAATTAGATAAATAACATTTTTGTAAAAATTTTCTTTGAAAAAATACCAGAAACAAGCTATTCAGCGCTTAATTACAAGGAAGAAAACATTATTTTTGGAATTATTTTATTTCTTTTAATAAGTAAGTAAATCAGTTTCCTTTAAAACTGATTTATCTTACATCCGGTTTTTTCCCTCACTTTAATAATCGAAATTTTTTTCAAATCCGAAAAATACTTAGTTTTCCAAGCAATTTTATCATTAATTAAATACTTCCATTTGATTACATAGTTGCAAAATTAAAAAAATATTTTTGGATGAAAATTTAATTTATTATATTCTTTTTAAGAGATGGGCTGGAAAGAATTTATAAGCTTTAGCGAAAAGATTGCATGCTACAAATGACTCCATTTTTTATACGTTGAGAAATAAATAAATTATTTTTATCAATGTATATATTTGTGTTCTTATATACATAATTAGAGTACAATATAATTATACTTATATAATTACAATTTTTAATCCTGAATAAACCTTCAAGAGCACAAAAGTCAATTTTCATTAACATTTATAATTTTATCGCAAATATATCAAAACATTTCAAATGTTAAATATAAATGTATCGTTCTTTCATGTAAATATATAGGAAAGTGGTGTTGCTAAAACCTTCCTTCCCCATAACATCCAATCAGAAGGTGTAGGCTATACAAATAAATAAACAAATACGAAAGACTAAAAACAAGAAGAACTAACAATTTATTTAAAACTTAACGAGAACAACTTTTAACATTTTAACTATGAAACTCGACCTTCACAGGTCTGCAATCTGCGAAGCAAGAGTGTCTACAAAAGATCGCTTCTTCCTTTTCTACAAAACAGCTTGCAGTTCCGCAGACAAAAATGAGGTCACAAGATGACGTAGACAGCCGCCAAAAATACTTATGTGTCGTTACACATAAAGTACTTCTTTTCATTTTTACACCGGATCTTTAAGTTTTTATTGAAATTAATTTAATAGTACTGTTTTTAAAATAAGAAATATAAATAATATTCGACATCCATACGCATGAATACAGATGTCTAACAAAAAGATCCCTTTAGATTTCTATACAAAAATGTTTTCTGTTAATAAAAGATAATTAATTGCCTTTTGAATTGTCTGTACGAAATTCTTGTTATATACAACCCAAAAAGCTCGATTGGTGAAATGTAATTTTTAATCTTCCATTTCGAAATCATAGCTCGAAAAAATTAAAAATGAACTTACAGCTTGAATTTTCAAACTTGAAATAAATAAATCTAAATCTGTCATAAATTGTATAAAGTTTCAATTGTCATATGCATATCTCAAAAAAACCTAATTATCTAAGTAGACTACAACAAATTAAATTATTTGACATACACAGGATAGTTTTATAAATTATTTCGTAAATAATTTTATAAATACTTTCCTGATTAGATTTTCTAAAATCAGAACGATTTTTACATTCTATCTTAATCAAAATACTACTCAAGGTTCCTTTTTACAGAAAAATCCTTCTTTTCTTTCATCACTAAGAAAACTTCATTTAAAATAGTTATCCAAGTTATTACAACTACTCCATTTACAACCATTCGGAGAAAATTAAAATTGATATCAGTTGCACAAATACTGACTGTGAGCGTGTGGTTGGTATTTTAAATTAACCAAATTACTTAAGTGATAATATAAAGATTTTAACTCTAATTAATCTCAATTAAATCCCATAACACCAACAGTAAATAATACAATTGATGTTAGAATTATCCACAAAAAATCATTATTTAATTTCAGTATTACTGATTTTTTTCTTAGTTTTGATTTATAGTTTCATTCAATTTGATGAAATTCCTCATTTTATGACATTGTCAAGTTATTTCAAACTTGAATCTGTGGTTAGACAGCAAAATACTTAAAAGTAAAGAATTTTTACAAGAAATCAAATTTTAAATCCTCCACTAGATCTAAGATAAATTATTTTCACAGCTAATATTGTTTTCGAACAAAATGTAACAACCTCACCTATAAGTAATTCTGTAGATACTCTTGTATAAAAACTTCTCTTTTCGAAGAAATGTTAGGATAATTTAATAGAAACATTCCTTTCCTTTCCTAGTTTATTGCAAAGCAATTCTTCTAACCGTGATAATAACTGAATTATTTAATTTTATTATTACCACTGTTAGACGAGGAAAGAATTTTCTTTTCACTTAATTCTTCCAACCACCTCTTTTCCTTGCCAAACGTAATATGTTTCTTAAAAAGAATATTTGAAGATTAATTCTCGAACTATGTAGCTCCAGGATATTTGAACTCGTTCAAAACTCGATTCCTTTAAAAATGACTTGAATATCAGAATGGAGGAATTTTTTTTATCCTACTTTGTGTTTAATCGCAATTGCAAGTTGGGATATATATGGGTGAATCGTGGAATTTTTTTACAAGCCTTAGGTCACCCAAGGCTATTTCAAATCAAGGATAAATCCATTGAAAATGAATCAAATATCCACTAAGTTTCAATTACTTATTCTTGTACTACCCTCCTTATGTATAGACAGGGTACTTTATATCTCCGTAGCACATTTTCACACACAATATGTGCAAAATAATGCGTTTTTGAAAAATTATGGAATCACATTCACAGTCGAATATTTGTAATTTCAAAACATAAAGCCAAATGAAGATTCTTAAACAACTTTCCATGATATTTTTGTACTTTGTGTTAAAGAGGAACATAAATAATATCATTTCTAATTTCCTTTGAATGCATAGCTTATGCTAATTCCTTTTCTTCCAAAAACACTTTCTACAAGAAACAAACTAAGACCCTCTAAATACAAAATATTTTTTTCAATTAATTATCAATGTAATTATTTTTTTTTTCTATTTAACTAAAATATATATTGAATGTTTAATTAATTTTCATTAATTTTGTATTTTTTTAACTACGATTGTATTGCTATTCAACCTTATAATATTTAAATAGTATTAAATTGTTTTCAGATATTTTTGCATTTTGAGGTCATAGCAATTTTTTTAAAATTGTTGGTTTAGCACTACATTAATTGAATGAATTTTACATGAATAAGGCAATAACTGCAAAAATTCATTCTTTTCTAAAATGGTAGCATTTATTTAGTTTAATATGAATAATATTTTACAAAATGCATTTTTGATACACAAATATCAGGCATATATATATATATATATATATATATATATATATATATATATATATAAATTTATTTTCCCCTAAAATATTGCACTACAAGATTATTTACTGCTTTCATATTGTAGTTACTGTAAATAAATATAAAATAAACTTTTTTATCGTAACGATAAAGAAAGGAAAAAAAAAGTGGAATTGCAATTCTTAAGTGCAGCAATTTATTATTGATCTTATTATTTTTTTTTTGAAAATCACAAATGAATACATTTGATCTATCTACTGTTGTTTACCTCGTAAAAGAGGGCTAGCATTCCTTTTTAATATAATCATTCTGCTTAAATGCATTTAATTTAATCAAATGACATATAAAAGAATAATATTTTGATTAAGTTCCTATCTTTTCATAATTCATTTACTAATTTAATATTGTAGTTGTCGAACTGTTTTGGACGTCAAATAGAATATACTATTTTAAATAATATTTATAGAATTCTCAGCAAACTTAAGTTCTTCTTAGTGATTGAATGGGACATTATTTTTATAAATTAATCTTGAGACAATAAAGAGCTTACTGCAAAAACTTAATCGACTAAAAAATTCTGAAAGAATCTATGGTACATCTTGGGAAAAATCAATTTACTTCGCACCTTAGAAATAATCGGCAAAAATACATTTGAATATTTTGAAAATACTTTTCATGATAAGCGCTTACCTGCTTCATACCGATATATATGTATATAATTTTTCTTTTGAATCTTGTTTTCAAAACTTTATTAACAAGTGAGAAAAAGTCATTTTTATCCAAACCCTAAAATATTTCTCGCTAGATATAAAGTTTTATCTCAAAATACGGTTTTAATTTTTTCTCCCTCTAATAGAAATGTACTCTTATTTTGTTGAGATAAAAAATGCACCAGAAAATGGAAAAAAACCTCAGCCCGAAGAAAAGTACAATTATATGCAAATTCAGACAAACTTCTGGGGAAATGTAAGTAGAAGAGGAAATGTAATATTCAGTTTTCTTACTCTGTTAGCAAAGTGAAAAGTTATTGCGTATGTGTTAAACAAAGGAAATGTAAAGTTTTCTTGGACTTTCTCATTTCGTTTGTGTTAGCATTTGTAACGTTTCATAAAACATTAAGAAATATTTAATAATATTTTTTCCTCCTACCTATTGAAGCTTTTCGGATAAGAAATTCGATGTTGTACAAGAGATCCTGATGAATAAAAAAACATTTTATAAGCGGTAATAAACAATACTCTTTCAAAAAATGCTTGAATAAATTTTTATCACTAAAATACCTTAATACGCTTAATTTAAGACACAATTTTTATTTTAAACTTTAATGTATTGTACTATTGTATTTCAAAATTTTAAATTACAGTTCTGAAATACGTGTACATTTGTGAAGCGGAAAAATTATAAACTCCACACCTTTTAGAAATCGACATCACAAAAACTATTTACATAACTTTTCTAACATCTAAAATAGTAGTAACCTCTCTTTAAAACATAATTTCAACATTTATTACAAAGTGTTTGGGTGTGAATAACTTCTAGGAATAATTTAAGCTTCTTTCGGATATTTATAGACAAACTTTAATATATTTATGTGGATATCTCAATTTTTCATCATTAAAATTTTCCTTCTTTGCTATAATTCCGATATATATGCACCATTTAGTGGGATTGATGTGCGTTACATACACATTTATTGAGATTACCAGACATCCCTTTGGGCTCAGTGTACAAATTTGGAGAGGAAGTGCCAGCTGAAATTTCGTCTTTGCCATTTGACCAAAGCTAAAAATTTAGCTGTTCGCTAGTAGCCCTCGTGTTGTTTCTGAATGAGACTTTAATAAGCAATCAGTCAATCAAAAATAACATATCAGCTTAAGCGATGGCTGGATGTAAATCGTTATGACACCTTTTTGCGGTACGAAGACTATACGATGTTAGAAATTTAAAACGTTGAAGTAAATAAAACAAACTGTAACTTGTATCGATAAAATGAACGAAACTTTTATCAATATTTTGTTTTGACAAATGGTCACAGTCGCGAACTCTCAGCTGCCGTTCTTTGAGACGACTCGAGTCCTGATGCACCAAATGACTGGTAGTGTTGTGAGACTGATGCATATTAAACCTGTGGTGGCTTTAAGTCCTTCCGTGGCCTCGTATGGAAATTAAGTGAAGGGGTAGGTGAGGTGTCATCCTCTTCATTTGAGAGAGATTCACAATTGCAAGATCGGTCACCAATAGCCATACTCCTGACTACAAAGCTTATTTGCAAGCAATCGAATCAATATGTTCAGCAAACAAAAATGGATTAGTGGTAACCTTCTGCTAAAAAATCAAATACTAATATAGGGGAAGATAACTAAAACTGCACACACAATAGTTATAATTATTAATTTTGCTTCAAAAGTAGTTGTTTTGGAATTTTTAATTAAATAATTAAATTAATTATAATGACACATTTTGAGAGATGGTCATCGATTCTATTGGGAAGTGTCATATAGGCAATGCAATAAAAGTTAACGTAAACATATATATGATTATGTACACTAAAATACCAGAAAATAACGCAATTCGTTTGTTGATATCGCTTTGAAGAATACAATTACCATTTTAATAGAAGTTAAAGTAGTAGTTGATCAATAGTCTTTAATTTTTTCCGTTAGACCACATTAGCTGGTGGACAATTTTTTTTTGTCGGATAAATCCACCTGATTTTAGAATAATATTTCAATTTTTAATTTCGAATTTATAATTAATGTTGTTATATACTTTTTTCTCCAAAAGTAGTGCATTAAGTAATAAACCTAAAACTATTTAGTGAATCAGAAAAACATAGTAGGAAGTTACTTCCATTGAAAAATACACATTACGTTCACAATATTTCAGAAGAACTGAGTATCAAATAGCTAATATACCATATAAACTGCATAACTTGAATCAATGCACGTTTCTTTGCTATTTGTAATTTTATTTAAAATAGCATCTCACATACGAGTATTCCTTTCGACATTGTACGCAGGAAATTGCAAAATCTGCCCCAACCTGTCGCCTCGGAAATTTCAACCATCAGTCATATTCGTTTCCAATTTCGAAAACCTTTCGACAATTTGCGAAGATCGCATTCCCGTATTTGTGGAAAGGTCTCGGGGGTATTAATCATTATGTGGAATAAACTATGTTTATTTCGAGTCTACACCCATATCTTCTTGACCAATCCCGCTGCATTGCAAATGCCCATCTAATGCAACATAATATTTGAAAATCGGAATGATATATTTTTTTTCTCTTTGAAAATCTGTGTTGATACGGTAAACTTGAATTCAAATAGTGGAAGTTTGACCTTAGGCATTTCGGGTCGGAAGGTTATATTAAATTCACAGTATCCCTTAACAGCATGTAATGGGTGAGAAAAATACGAAACTTAGGAAATACTACAGTAAAAAAATAATTTGATTTTACTTATTTACTACATTTCATACATTTGATCTCTTTATAGAATTTATTCACTACTTTTGATTAAGATATTTATAAAAGTACTTTTATCATTGTTTACATCTAGCCTATGAGAGTTGTCTTTTTTCAAATAAAATGCCAACGGATAGTAAACCTTTTATTAATTAAAAAAAATTATTTAGAGATTTGTTACATTTACATATATAATATAATTTGCATCACTCCTGATTACATTAAAAGAAAATATTCGAAAAATTGCATAGTAATTTCGAACATAAGTTTTGAATGTTACTTCATCATCCATATGAGTCCTCTGCGTCATATTTATCGGTTGTGGCACTGATCGGCTTACAGAACGATTGAGAACAATTTTACTTCCTTACTTCCACTCCTGATATACACCTCTCTTACACTCTCGTCATTGTGACGTACAATCGGTGTCATCTGATGGCTTCCTGTAATTTGCCTATTGTTCTTGAAGACGTTTGCGATAATTCTACATTTTAAATTTTTACTTTTGAGAGACATGACATGAGAATATTTTTAATTCATTTTTAGAACATAAATATTAATTTCTATTTTTTTTAAATCGAAGCCGCCAGTGTGTTTCATTCAATTTTTCAAATTAGTATTAGAACCAGATACATTATTGTCAGTTCTTCATATAAAATCCATATTTAAGGAAATTTTGATTTTCTTTTTATTTTAACAATTTCGAATTAAATGAAAAAAGGTAATATTTCCAGGAAATAGAGCAGATTTTAATTACATCTACTTATGTATTTTCTCAATCATTACGTTTGCTTTTTCAATAATTTCCAATGTTCCACGTTTGATATATGGCAATATGTAGACATAATCTAATTTCAATTCAAGTATTTTCTTATAATTAATAGGTATTAATGAATCAGTCAACACATTTATAAGTTTCCCGTTTTATTATTGAATATGTATACTGATAATCTTATGATTAGTAGATTATTAATGAAATATAAAAGAGGAGAAGACAAAATAATAAACTCAAAGCTTATAATATTAAAAAAGATATATTTATTTTCACTTCACTAAGAATTAAGAATTTTGACAACAGACATTTGTAAAAAAAAGTATTTGCTTGAATTTGAAAATGAAACTCATGCTCAATTTATACTTAAAAAAGCTCTAAATATACAAGAAACCTATTATCTTTCCTCATGTTTAGAAAAAAACACTTAGAGGTAGTTGTGGAAGCATAAATATTTGGTAGACAGGTAGCCGCTTCTTTCTCACAGTCGATTTTTGTAATCGATGTACCGATTAGAAAAATTATTTTTTTTTGATTTCATAAATCCTTTTTTGTAGAATTTTACTGCCAGAAACCTGCTAATTATATTATGAGGTTCATTCTCTGATTGAAAAATCATAACGAATACATAGTGCAAATAATAACCAAAATTAATATAATTTTAATCATAAAATACAAAAATTAGAATAAAAAAATTAACGTTAATATATTTGTAAATTAATAAAGAGACATTTTATTTATATATTGCTTTTAAATGTAATTATTAAAGTATCCTTATATATTGTTGTCTTGGGAAAAGGTCGTCAAAAAAAATGAATGGGTATAAAATAAATAATACATGATGTTATGTTCAAAAGATTTTAGTTTGCTTTTATTAGATTTAGTTTAGTTGCTTAGTTTGCTTAATGTTGAGTTACATTGTTAAGATGTATTTAAATTCGATATTTTAACTTAGTGGATTTAAGATTTTAATTTCTAGATTTCCTGCAAAATGACACATTTTTGGAATTTTCCCATAGTACAGTTTTTTTCAAGATAAAATGGTGATTCTACTACTGTATTTTGAAAAAAAGCGTTTGGGAACAAAAATATCCTTCAACCAAAAACTATACGCTTAATCTAATATCAGTTTAGAGTACTACAAAATACTGCTGGCCATTGAAATTGCAACACCATGAAGGAATGACTTACCAAACATCAAAATCACACGAAAGAAAGAAGAGGTTAGGATATGCAAATGATTAGTAATTCAGCATATTTAAATGATGCAGAAGGGAGAAATGACATCCGAAGAACTGCATAAAATAAAAGCTATGTAGTTGATTTCTCATTCGGAAAGTGCTTTGTAAGGTCTGAGTTAGCTCAGAATATCACTTTATGCCTCGAATAATAAGAAATGCTTACCAGCAAGTGTTGGAATTCGATAGAAGTAGAATCGTTGCTTATCGAAAGTAGGGATTATCGTTAGGTGATATTGCTCGCCGCACTGTCAAACTCTTACAACTGTCATGTGAGTTCGACTACATTCCTAACAGGAAAACGGTCGTTTTAGCTGCTAGGATTGGTAGCTGTTTCTACTAATTTGCTCCCCTGCAAATACCCAAACTTCTTGTAAATTTAATCATTTTCCCTTCACGCCATTCTGTTTACGTATGATATATATATATATATGCATATATATGTATATATATATATATGTATGTATATATTTTGTATATATATATTGTATTTAATTTCCTTCATGGTGTTGCAATTTTAGTGACCAACAGTGTATATATATACGATAAATTCAAATGACCTCCCTTTTAAAATTAAAAATATATATATATTAAAGATCATTTCAAATTTAAACTATTTTAATATCCACTTTAGAATCATGCGAGTCTTGTTTATCTGTTAGCTAACCAACCCTCATTAACTGCTGACTTGATAATGTTTAGGAAAATTCTATTTTCAAGAAAATAAAAACTCTGTTTCGTCAAAAGGTGCTTTTTTCTAAAATGACCGTTACCTCGTAAGACACGTTAGTCTACGTGCTGTTTTATCATGTTTGCATAATTGCTTACTGGTATAAATTGTTCCAATATTTCTGAGTAAACAATATTGAAAGGATCTAGTAATGACTGTCAATTACTTCAAAGCAGCATTTAGAGAATACCATCGCAGAGAAGGGGTGCATGTATGGGCACACAGGTGTGTTTGGGCTTAATTTACTAATCTATCAAGAAATAAATAGGTTTTAAGAACGTTTTTTAAAGAAATGATATTACAGAGTTTTGGTAATCTTAAAATAATCTCTATTTCATTTTTTCCTTAAAATAAAGAAATAACAAGAAATAACACTTTTTATTTCGTCCATTATCATATATTAAATCAATAAAATTTTAAATAAATCACTTTTTATGAGTAAAATGCTTGAAATATATGTGTGTAGTTTAATTGGAAATTTTTCTATATGACCAACTGGAACATAAGAGTTTTGATATTTTCTTATATATAAGCTGCAATTCTTAAGCATGAACTTAAACTATACAAATTTTGTTCTAACGTTTCTTCAGTCAGTTATACAAATAAATTAAAATAAATTAAAAATTTATTTAATAATACATTGTCTTATCTTTATCAATAGCGTAATTAAATAAAGAATCTTATAATCATTTTATGGAAAAAAATTAAAGATAAATTAGAAAGAGCTAGTTCATATTTTTTGAGCTACAGATTGTCAAACACATCGATTGTTAAATCTTCTAACTTTATTGCAAAATTCTTAGGCTCAATAAATAACATCTTCGTTAACATTATCACCGGTAGTTTGATATTTTAAGCAAACATAGTTGAAACCATCTATTAATCACTTCACAAACTCTGAATTGAAATATCTTGAAATACATTACTTATTAGAGAAAGACAAATTCTCCTCGGAAAATAATACCCAAATAAAAAAAATAATCTAGACTGAAGATTCATTAGGTATTTGGTTCACTGTTTGCGTACCTAATTTTTATTCCATATTTTCAATTAAAAAGTTTTCCTTTTGGTTATTTTCAAATAAAACCGAAATAAAAAAGTTCTGAAAAGGAAGTTAGAAAAAGAGAGAGAGAGAGAATAAATATATATATATATATATATATATTTGAAAGCATCCAAAAAAGATATTAATATTTAAATCTTAGTAAATACAATTTTATGATTAAGGAATAAAATAACTTGTGTTCGAGTTCAGAATACCAAAATAGGAGAATTTTAAATACCATAGAGACCATTACTTTTCACATCATGTCAAATGGATATTGTTAGGCATTTTGAAAATCCTTATTTAAGATATTAAAATGGAATAAAATATTTATTTCTAAAGTAATGTACAAAAACTACTTACATTGAATGTTATTTTTTGAAAAGAAAACAATAAATTAAAACCAAAAGCTTTTTATCTTAAGTGAAATAAACAAACGTACATTACTCGCATTTTGGGTTTCAATTATTAATGTTTGAATGCCTTTTAAAATGCTTTTCACATTTCTAAGAGCTGCAATATTTTATTAAGACGCCTAAGACTATACTTTCTTTATTTTCTTCGTTTAAGAATGATGAATCGTTTTAACTTAGTTTGAAACTATGTAAATATCAAATAATACATTATTAAATAACAGAAGGGATTGACTACGTTTCGTTTGCATTATGAAAGATTCCCCAATCGATGATCTTTTTGCTCAAAAATGTCATCAAAATTCTATACTATTATTAAGATACTGTTTTTATAATTTTATGAAAGTAAAATATTCTTCAGATACGAGGGTTGTCTTGAAAATAAGGGTACTGAACCTCTGACACTCAACGTGAGTTTCTTACAACATAATTAATTGCAATGCGCAGTAAAAAGCGTAATCGTTTGACGAGTCTTTTAGAACTCTTGTTGTAATGTCATCTTGAAATGAATACTTTGAGAGTTTGAGAAGAGAGTTTATAGAGGGATGTGCCACCTCAGGTGTCTTACTTGTAACTTGACCAAAAATCAAAATTAAAAGGTCCATCGTCAACGGTTCTCATATTGCTTCTCAGTACGACGTTAATAAGCAATCACTCTCACACTTCACAAAGGAAATGCGCCACTTCTTATTATTAAAGAAATATGAACAGTTTATTTGTTTTGTGTTAAGAGCCGTGCTGATGTGTACATGTAGTGTCATGAGTTTGAAGTGTTTAAAAAATCCTGACGTTTGACTCGAAAAGTCATGTCCTCTGTAACGGTATTCTCCTGAATGAAATTTACCCCAGAAAGAAGGAATTTGTGCCAAGCGGTCGGGAGAAACTGTAAAGATTTATGGGATCAATACAGAACTAAAAAAGCTTAATGTGAACGGAGTTTTCGTTTTGCGCAACGATGCATGCCCCCGAATAGTCAATGCCACAAAACAACTCTTGGAAAAATTTTGGTTAGAAAATCATCAACTACCTTCATCCCAGAATTTTATATCTCACTTCTTTAAAGCCATTTATGGGTGAAAAAATGTTTTTGACAGTAAAATGGTCAAGAGTGCTGTCACAAAATGTACCAAAAAGGAAGCAGTGAATTTTTTGACGAAAAAATAATGAATGCTCATTCTTCAGCCGGAGAAATTCATTAAAAAAAATGTGATTATGTCAAAAAAAAGTGTTTGTTGTACGTGTATGAATTTGTAAGTTTTTAAAATTTTACCTTTTCGACTTTTAAGAAGAAGAGTTCTTATATTTTCTGGATAACCCAAGTACTCATTTTTAAAAAGTATTAAGGTAAGACAAAAGTAAGCAAATATTCCTGCAATTAGCGTATATTTCTATTTATAAAATAAAACAGAGGACTTCTATAACATTCTTCATAAAGAAATAGCTTTAGCGATGTATGAAAATTCTGTGTTATTATGATAATTCAATTTAAGTACTCTCTAGAATTGTCAGACGTGGAATTTCATAAAAATACTTTCGTTTGAAAATACTTGAACTAAGGATCCAATATATACTTACATATATTTAAATAAATCATTAATAACTATCGATTAGACTAAACTATTTGTCTAAAATGATTCTTTTATGAAACACAAACTTATTTGTCCTACGATATGGCGTGTAAATATTATTAAAAAAAAACGAAAAAAATGTAATGTCATATTTTTTCTTTTATATACCTTCTGAAATGGGAAATACAGTAACCATTTTACAGACATTATTATCCACAGGACTCTCCCTTGTCCATATAAGACAAAAGAACATTAGTGCTAATGCCCTGTATGGTGAGTGCTTGATACTGGAAACATTAGTGCTTATAGTACTTTTTTTTATAAACATGCGAAATCACTATTTAATTACTTCCTTCTTTCTCTCCAATCCCGTTCACATATCCTAAATTGAATATTCTCTTGCATTTTAACAGCTCCTATAATTATTTATCTTTCAGCGTTCCATTAGTTCAGAACCATATTATATTTTTATTTACAGTGTCTCTTTACCGGTCTTACTTTTTACTCTTACTGAGCAATACTGATGTTTTGGAATTTATTTCACCTTTCGTCGTTACAGTAATTATTGTTCGCTTTTTTCAATCAGTTTCTATTTTTATTTACCCGTTTCTCGTGAACTCTTATCTTTGAAGGAGAGTTGCATTGGTATATTTGATCCGTAGATAAATAAATACCTATCAAAAGATACCATTTTTATACAAATCCACCTATGGCATTTGGAACTATACCCAAGTCAGAATTACTGCGCAGAAAAGTCTGAAATAATTTTTATATATGTAAATTCAGTCTATAGTGCATTCTCTCTTTACAACTCTTTCATGAAATGATTTTTTTTATTGTTTTGTGCCTTGTCTTTATTAAATGTATTAAAGAAATATTTATATGCTGTTATGCATATTTACTTATTAAATTATGTAACAGAATTTTTTTTTTTAAAAAAAACATTAAGTTGTATTAATTTTGATTTTAAGAATATTGTTTGCAAGGAATTGAAAACTATTCATTAGCTGCTAAATTTTAAGCATTTTTGAATCATTATAATAAAATGTTTAGTTGCATGTTATAATGTTAATATTAGTAAAATAAGCAAATAAGAGTGTAGTCAATTAAACATATATACAAATAACAGTAATATAATATGTAAGATCTCTGATTATTCTTAATAGAATTACCAGAAAAAACTTGTACTTCCAAACTTGTGGTACAAACTTTGAATTGGTATAACATTGGTCCCGAACATTTTTGGTACAGGACTGTTTAGGAACAAATGACGTGAAAATTAGAAATCACAGGAAATATGCATGTGTGAAAAGAAACCCGTCTTGTTTACTCCAAACATTGTCAAGTAGTACTTATTTATAGTATTTTGTACAATAATTGAACAAAATGCATCAACATCTGAATACTATTGTAATATGACTATTTTAAGATATTTATTATAGTTTTACTTTTTTGAAAAATATCTGGCAGCTTGAAAATTGAATGCCAAGTCCTCCATGAACCTTTTCAAATTTATTTTACTGTAGGCGGAATTAATATTGTGCATTTCCCATTAAAGCTGTAAATAAATAATACATGATTTTAGCATACCTATTTCTTGCTTTTTTGTTTCAATGCTTCCCACTCATATAATCCTATAGAAACAATGTTTGTTGTAGCGCACTTCTTAAAATCTTTGGTGCGTTTTTGCTTCATAATGTTAGTGGGATGATTTTAGCACGCTTCAACCCTTTTGTTTTGAAGTGAACGTTGAACAGGAAGGGCAGTTGGAAAATGAAAAAATAAAACATTCATACAATGGTGTAGTGAATTGATTTGTCACTTATATTGTTAGGTTTATTAACAGCTAATTTAGTGTTTCGTTACAATTTTAAATTAGTATAATTCATAATTAAGTTTTGTTCGTAATTAAATTAAATAATATACACAGTGGATGAATAATGCACTGTGCATATTATTTAATTAACGCAAAAATCTCGAATATCGATTCCTTTGTATCTCATTCTCGTACATTACTTTCATTTATTTAAGATTTGTATCTGGGATTCTTAAAGTTATTGATACGTCTTCTATAATGAAAAAAGGCCTTAAGTTATCTCAAGCATAAATAATCATCTTTATTTTATTTTTTTAAAAAAATTAAAACACATGGAAATCATCTTTTAACGTTGTTATATCTGAATAATTCAGCATATGTTTATGTAAGAAAAATCTCATTTATAAGCGAAAATAATTATGTACAAGCAATTAATAATCAATAACTGTATTTACATTTGTAAATCTGCATTTACATTACTCCACATATTGCTAAGAATCTTGAATCTTCTGTATTAATAACATACAAATTTTTAATTTATAAAATTTAAATTTTATAAGGAATGTGATTAAAATTTTTCTAAATTTTTATATTTAGAGAAATGTACAAAACCTAAAGTTTATTTACAAAAAACATTAAGTTCACTGTGTAGGAAATAACTTAATTTTATATTGTGGAAAAAATCAGCACTATGGATAAAGTATATTTTGAGAAATTTGTACTAGAATTATCCGAAAAAATTACTTTTTGAAAAAAAAGTATTTACTTTTCTCTATGCCGTTAGACGTTTATTTACATTTTTAAAATTCAAATTTTTCACAAAATATTGATTAAATTCTTCAATAATATATCTACAGAATCAGCTTTGCACTCTCTAGTTTTTATCAATAAAATTTTAAAAAATGTAAAATTTAAAGTATATTTTGTTATTTCAGCTACCTTAAACATTCTATATATTTAAATTAATAAGAAATACAATTGATTGAAACAATTATTTTTAGTTTTCAAAAGGTTATTATTTAAATTTATAACAACTTATCGTTTTGATACCTTTCTCTTTAACTGGTGACTAAAATTATCATTATGATAGTACACATGACATTAAAATTACGTATTATAATCGCATATGCCGAGTAATTCAACATTTTTATGAATCTTGCTCTATCTTTTTCAATAATTTATTAAAATCGTTTCAAGAGGTTTCAATCCACTTACTCTGTAAATGCTTGATTAAGTTAAGGAATTAAAAGGAACGACTTTTCTTTATGTGTTAATTCTTTTTGAAAACAGTTTTCTTAGATTTTAAACAGATTTAATTTAGCTACAAAAGAGGACTTCAAGGGGAAAAGATAATTACAATGCATTAAATTTCTGTGCTTTGTTTTATGACAATTAAAGTAATGGTGACTCGTTTATTTGTCGATGCTATAAACTTCACATTCTCGCAAGGAAAGGCTTAAGATAAATACATCCATTTAAGATCAAAGTCCTGAATTTGATGTTTATGAGATTCGTTCAATAAATGGAAAGCGTATTTAATCAAGTATTAAGCACATTTGAGTTAAACAGATTTCAAGAATTTCTGAGAGTTTAATACTTTTTATGAGATGGTTTGCTGAAATACATACAGTAAAATTTTAAAATTTGTTCCATATAGGTGATGAAAAAATCACTCAACGTATAAAAGTTACTAACGAAGGAAACTGGACCTAGTGAATTGATTCATGTGTTTACTTTCTACTTTCTGTTTTACAAGACGTTGGATGGTATGCGTAAGCATAAATAACTCAAACAAACATAAGAAATTCTACATTTAATATTTCTTTCAAAATTTAGAAAAATCAATAAGACAGGATTTTGTTAAGAATTGTTTTTCATACAAAAAATGAATGCAATATTTTACTTCAAGTCTAAAAACTATTACACCTTATGAATCAAAATTTCAGAACCTTAAGAAATAAATGTTTAAAATGTATTTAGTAGAATATGTTTGGTTTATTGTTAGGTAAAATAGTTGAAAAAAGAAAGAAAATAAATATGAGAAAAATGCAAGCCTTATTTTAATTCACTGAAATACCTTTATTAACTGTATTTAACTTTTATTCCAGGAAATAAGAATAATTTATCCTGTATTTAGCATAATTTAAAAAAATTTGTTGATAGAAGAAAGAATTTATAGCCGTTTCTTAATTTCATGTTATAAAATAAAAAGTTAACTCTCCGGGTATAGGGTTTTTTAATTTCCGAAAATGTTTTGTAAACAGCAAAAAATGTTGATTCATATTTATATATACGAATTCAGATAGCTGTTTTCAAGCAAACTAATGTTTCCTGAATTGAAAACTAAAGAATTGAAGAATGATTTTTTGCCTTTAAGTATTTATTACTGAACAGCAAAAACTGGCCAATTAAGCGTCTTATGAAATGATAAAAATTAGTAAAGAATTATGTTTAATATCTTCTAATAATGGTGAAAGAGATTTTAAAGGTCACATAATTGGCAGGCAGTTTTTCTTCTCTAATACCCAGTTGGGTGGTTAAATGACTCTTTAGCATCGTTATTTTTTTTTTTAAAAAGAGTTAAAAAAAGATTCATTTTTTATATTTGTAAGCTGAAAGTTAAAAAAAAGGAAATCTTCGCAATAAATACTTTTAAGTCCTTCTAAAAAAATATAGTTTTGCAAATAAAAGTAATTTAATCAAAAAATTTCGTACATTTCTTATTAGGGTATGTATAAGAACATTTAAAATAGTTTTACATATAAAAGCTCAGTAATCCTCGGTTTTCCTTCTCATTTGTCTAATATATATCAGACACAATACTAAACAAATGTAAAATAAAAATAAAATAACTGGTACCTGATTCTAGATATTTTTTTTAAAATAAAACAGTTATCTATTATTGGGAAAGTATGAGACATTTAAAAATGCCTCAATATTAGAAAAAATTATACTGATTAGCAGAGCTGGATCCATACTATTAGCAAAATAATAATCTCTAAATATCAGATTATTAATGCATGCAATGTACCTATCTTTTCAACTTAACAGAAAAAATACTTTCTTAACTTTCTTAAATAAATTATAAAAAAAATCACCATGCGATTATTTAATTAAGATATTTAAAATCATTAAAATGGAAAGAATTTCTCAAATATAATTTTTAATGATTTTTAATTTAATAATCACAATTACTTACGTTCAGTGGAATACCCCACCGGATCTGAAATTCATTGAAAAAATAATCATGAATAACTATTTCTCAAATAATGCTTAATTTTTTTTCATTAAATTTAATGTCTCAAATTATTATTGTAAGACGAAGTATGTAAACAGGATGTTTCGAAACTCACGAGAAAAAAATTAAAAGGGTGATAGAAAACATCTAAACAAACTGTTTTCATCATACAATGCATAAATGTGGAGCAAGAGGTGAATCACTAGAACCGGTTCTGTCACATGAAAGAACGAAACATCAAACGGATAGAGAAAGAACTAAATAATTTTTTTTTACAGGATGTGAGGAAAAATTATAAAAACTGTTGAAAAGATCGACCGCCTGTAATATACAGGTGTTACACCTGAAATGTAGAGGAGCTGTGTACTTTTTCAAACACTATCGGCATTTCTTGGTCGCCTCCGGTAACAACAGAAATCTTGGCAACCACGTCCTTTTCGGAATCGAGGGAACTTTTATAGATGAAACTTTTCAAATGGCTCCACAGGAAAAAAAAATTATACAGGAGAGCATGGTGAGTGTGCCGGCCAAGTTGTAGGCATCACCCCGACCAATCCATCTCCTTGGAAATTTAGCTTCTAAAGCGCTCCGCACATCCAAACTGAAATGAGGTGGTGCCCCGTCGCGCTGGAACCACATACGTTATTGTATGTTGGCTCCAAAAGGTGGAAGTAACTCTGGTAATACTTCTTGTAAAAATGTCAGGTATGTTCTTCCATCCAGTTGGAATGACAGAAGATATGGACTGATCAAATGGTCATCCACAATTCCAGCCCACACATTTACTCTGAAACGCTTTTGATACACAAGAGAACATGTGTTGTACGGATTTCTAGAGGCTCAGAAATCACGGCTGGGAATCTGTCTGAGAAATAATAATACTAAGATAATAATACTGTCTGTAATACTGAGAAATCTGTCTGTAGTGTGAACTTGTTAGCTGGACGTTGCGGATTCAAATGTGACTATCATCACAAGTCCTTTTTCTGTTCTCGTATATGTTTCGCTATTCTGTTTAAGTGGAGTATTCCTATTTGTATTGTTACTGCCCAAGCTATGCTACCTGAGTATCATCCTGAATATTTGTGAATATAGTATCATTTGTCCTTATCCTCCCCATTGGACTTGTTTAATTCGTAGGCACTATGGAATTTTTGTAAAAATACTTATTTAGAATTTTAGAATAACATAACAAAGGCTTACCATTTTTGTACCTGGGAATGCATTTTACATTAATGAAATATAATAATGTAAGGCAATAATTAAAATTTGAGATGAATAATTAACAGTTTTTAGGAATCGCTATGTCTTCATCGAATTCAAAATCGTCGTTTGATTCATCCCTAATGCAGTGGTAGTAAAGATAAACTAAAATGCCTCATTACATCTTGAAACAAGAATTCAAAACATTTTTTCGGTGAATACTAGTACATATTAATAATTCTATAATCACTCATATTAATCAATCATATTGATCAGAAATATTTTAAAATTATTATTTGTTTATTCCGGTGCGAAATTTGTACGCCTTCTTTTTATATATTATCAGGAAAAGTATTTGCATCTATTTCACTAAAGAAAACATTTATACTTAAAACCAGAACTAATTAGTTCCCAAAAGGGAGAAAATATGCATCGCTTTCGCCAGTGAAACTATCAGTATTTACAAATAGTACCTTCCAAATATATCGATACTTGAAACAAAAACCTATCTGTAAACAAAATAAAGTAATAAAAAAGTTCAATATATTCTACATTTTAATATTCTACCGATTCATAATACATGTCTTTTTAGGATAAAAATTGGAACCGATGAAATATATGAGAACCGACTTTTTCTCAGATATCATTCACAAGACTAAAAATTGTTTTTCTTCTATTCTATTGGGATTTCGCTAGTTCTAGAGATTGATTGGGGATCAAAAGTTTTCCATGGGGTGATCTCACTGAATGGAGTGCAGGTTTTGAATAAAACATAAGGCATGGGGGAAATTGTCTAACCATTGGTAGAATTGATAGACGAAAATAATTTATATTTTCATAATTTATGATGTTCTAATTTTATCTTTAAAATAACCAAAGTAATTCTAAATTTTATAATTAAACAGCTACACGAAACAAATAATTAAATACATTTTATTTAATTAAATGATTTAAAAATTCTCAGATTGGGTAATATAAATATTAGGCATCTTATTCAGATGAAAGCATAGAAATTCTGCATCATTAAGAAAAAATCCAATTCTTAATATTGAATTTGTCTTACGTCCATGTTCTACGTAATTCATACAAAAGATATATATTTTAACTACAAATGTCAACTGTAAAAGAATTTGTCAATATTCCCACTGATTCATCTATTCACAATACAATTTCTCCAATTGACTCTTCTTAAGAACATATAAGTGAAACAAAATGATTTATTTCGTTCTTATGGCCCATTAGAGTAAACATTTCTGGAAATGAATATGGAATACTAGAAATAGATTTAATAGACCATAATATAATCATACCAAGAATGAAAAAGGAAAATACTAAAAATAAAAGCTTTATTTGCTATTATTGGGATATCATTTTTAACCAATGCTTGTTCAAATTCATCAAAAGTTTGCACTTCTAATCTTTTAATTAAATTAGAAATTAAGAAAAAAATTAGTTACCATAATAATATTTATCCTATAATACGTTATTCTATAACTAACACTACTTCGGTGTACAATAATTTTTCTTGAATTTTTAAATTTTCGTTTCATTATAGAGCACATTTTCAACCCACTGGGGCCCCAGTAGAGTGGAGGTCATGTTCGGGAAATCACGGGTGGAATTGTTTTCGTCTGGTCGTGGTCTCGAGTCCTGATCCCACTTAAGACACTCCTTGCAGTGGGGTTGATGTACATTAAATTTGGTAGACCTCCCAATTCCTTCCGTTGTTGTGTTAAAGAAGTTTGTAGAGGCAGGTGGCAGCTCGGATGTCTTTCTCGTCACTTGACATATATTTAAAATTTCAAGTTCCATCGCCAGTAGCTATTATGTTTTTTTTTTCTAAGTGTGATGTGAATAAACAATCCAATCATTAGAGGAGTTTTGAATAAATCGTCGTATGAAAACTTCCGTTCCTCAAAGATGTAAACTAGGGAATCCTCGTCCTTCTGACACTTAAGACGTGTCAGAAAATTCTAGCACCCTCAATCAAAGATGCCAGATAGTCACTAAAGAAGTCCAAATGAAGATGATGGAAGATGGTCACTAAGATTTCCCAGATGATTACTAAAGAAGTAGGACAGGGTAATCTACCTGTCACTCCCAAGGAATGCTTCAGACCATTTCCCTCGATATCAGGAGAGAACCAGAGGAACACTTCAATTATGATGTTCCAAATGTTTTTGATAGGAGTAAAGCTTAAAGAATGTAAATGTTTTAATATTAGGTATTGAATTGTAGATCATTTGCAAAAAATTCCGCCGTTTCGTTTCTGGAAATATCCACATGTGAGGAGATCTACAAGAAGTACATTTCTGAGTAAGGGTTTCTGATCATGTTCTTCAATCTATAGATTAACGATACATTTTCCATAACCCACGATGATCCACTTAGAAAATACTGAACCGACTGTCGACCATCGGATAGTATAAAGATTCCTCTTGGGTTTGACGATGACTTAATGTTATTTAGCTCCTTCTCGATGGTGATAAGCTCAATCATAAAGAATAAGCAAAAATCTGGATTTATTTTCTAAACTTTGAAACTATTTGGTTACAAATTCCATTGCCAGGGCAAAGCTGATCGTTTTTACTTCCGTATGCGTAAATGAGGTGAGCATCATTAATTTCTAAAGCCGACTTCCAAAGATAAGTTATATTTCTAGTCGAAAATATCTTATACAAAGGAATGATTATTAATTCAAAGTCTCGTCCTATATGCAACTAAAGAATATGCTTAGATCTATCATGGACAATCATTTTCTTTCCTTTTTCCAATTGGCAATGTCTAAAATTTGAATTTTGAGCCATGATATCCAGGTTGATAGAGAATTGGTATTGAGATCGAATCCCGTACTTCCAAAGATCATAACTAGTGTAATAAGTGTAAAAAATGTTAAGTCTTTCGAGGCTCAAAATGCTCATGTTGGTTATAGTGGATATGAAGAGTGGTATGTTACCTCTGGTGTCATCATCATTATTTGATGTGGTTCAAAATTACGCCTTAAGTCATCATTTGTTAACCATTATTCCTTTTTCTTCCATATTTTTACAGTTACAGATAGATTGACGCACCATAATGAGATATGGATCTTACGTCATAAACCCCAACTTTCACTCACTCGATATTATATTTTAATTGAAATGAAATTTTTAAAGAAATATTTCCTGCGTTTCTTATTTTAATTAATATCAAGGAAGGAACTTCTTTATTTCCATTTTTGCGTGGTTAAATAAAAATTTTATATATTCATAAAAATTATCAAACTTTTTATCACTAAACTTCAGAAATTGTTTACTTTTCTTTTAACTCAAGTAAATTTTTCTTGCTTTCACGTCAAATCTATATTAAGTAGATAGATATTTCATATTTATGGAAATGAAAACATTACTTACAGTTCGGAAAAAGAAAATATACCCTTAACTTGTCTAAGAGAGATATATAAATATATATATGCCATATATATTATGTGTGTGTGTGTAATATTGAAAAGTAATTTTCAATCAATTATCAATTTGGCAAATATGACAAATTGGAATATTTATCACATTTACCGGTAAGATTATAAAAATCCCTCAACTCATGATGAGAACTAATTAATTTAGATTATTTATAGAGTAATGATAGCTTAATTCAAAAGAATAAATATTTTCAAATAACATTAAGAATTTATTCCAGAACTGGAAATGCTCAGATAAGTATAAATTTTAAATCATTATCCGGTCTGCGACTGCATGCCATTTAACTAATTTGCATCCAGACCATCTTAATCACCATTGGCCTACCAACAAGTCTTTCTCTTAGAACCTTGATTTTGATAACTTTCATACAAGTTTAAGTAAATCATCACTGCTTTATTGTAAATATTTTATACTTCCTATGAAGTTCTAACACTTTTCTACCACCATGGCCAATCGATCAATGTGTTTCAAGAATTAAATAAAAACAGTTCTTCAAAGTACACATAAATTGTAAAATAATGTAAATAGTTCTTCATAGTATACATAAAATATTACATTAAAGCCTCCTTCTTATGGGAAAGATATAAGTTTTTCACATTGTCTACCTTATTACAAGTCGTATCTTTAAGTCTTACAATCTTCCGGATTTTCTCTACTTTGTTTTACTATTTATTTTATTAACAAATTGTAATATCTTCGGTCAGAAAACCACTGTTCAAGTTTCTTAGTGTCCAAAACATTTAAAACTTGTAATTAAAACGATATTGTAATATTAATCATAAACAACAGCTGTGCAACTAATACAAATTAAATGTACCAGAGGAGGGTCTGTTATAAACTCATTTTATAGTCATTTTTGTAAATGGCGTCAACTTTATCTAACATTTTTAGACATTTTCATTCTGTATCAATAGTGTCAATCATGCAAATAATTTCAACAATTTTCTGTATTGGAAAATCTGGGAATTAGAATTTTCGCACAAATGTCAGTTTGAAAAGACAATGAAATATGCAAATTTTATGAATTAAAAAGTTACTAATGAAATATTGATTTTAAGTCTACAAAATAAAATACATGAAAAAGAACTTACTTTTTAAGAAATAAAGAAGAAATCGAGTAAATATCTACTGAAAATAGAGGTTTGTTATCACAATAAAGGAAAACAGAAACATTTTGAATACAGTGAAAACTTTGATTAAACTGAAGTGTGGTGCATATCAATATATATGAACGTGCGTTTAGATATAATGAAATTAAGTTAATTAGGCGTTTTATTAAGTAATAATTTTATTGAAGGAATTTAAACCTCTTTTTCTAAGAAAATACAAAGCTTTACTTATTACTCATGTATCTTTGTTCATGAAATATGAAATGAATTCAATTTAAATCCTAGGGAAACTAAAATCGAACGAAAATTTAAAATCTTCACAAGTTTGATCATCGAATGAAACGAAATCTTACTGAACATTTCGGAAATTGACTTCAAAGCATATGCTATTTAGTTTCATTTGTAAATGAAACTAGCCTGATGGCGATTGGCTAAATTGAATTTTTGTATCTTGTCTTTAATTCTATGCGAAACTCAAGTTTAAAAAGAAGTGAATTAAAATACTTCGAAAATCAAACAATTTTTCATGAAGATTTCTGCCAGAACAGATATTTCTCTCAAATCATTTTTATCAACGTTCTGGTTAAAAATCCCTTCCTTTCAATATTACTGTATTAATTAATTTAAACAATTTCTTTCCGAATAGAAATACCCAAATTGTTTGTAAGAGGATCGTTTGATGACGAACGTATTCATTGCACTCAAATTTAATTTAAAATATTGAAGTACATAATATTTGATTATAGAAGTTTATTTATTATATATGACTTGTAAATTAGAGATTTAAGAACTTTAGAGGCTTTATCTATGAATTTTATTTGAGCATTGATAGAATTTAATTGATCTTAGTTTTTCTATAACAAGTTTTGTAAATAATTTAAATTTTAAAAATATTTATGTTGTTAAAGACATTCAAAATGAGACTCAAAAGGAGCACGTAACTGAACGAAGCATACC
>BMAW01056866.1:0-17602 GCA_019974015.1 Nephila pilipes | reverse complement strand
TTTTTTCCAATTTATCAAATAATTATTCAACAAATAATAATAATTTATCAAATAAAATTTTAATGTAATTTTATATGATATTTTAAGGAAATTATAATAAGCTCAACAAAATGTTAACTATTCAATCAAGTCCGTATATGATAGACCAAAAGTGGATCAAATTGTATACAAAATCAACTGATTAGCTTACTACATGGCGGTTTGCACAAAATACTTCCAGGAATGAAATATTTTGTCTGCTCAAATTAAAAAAAAAAATTTCAAATTTCACCAATTGATCCAATTTCACCAATTGATCCAATTTCACCAGGAACTACAATTTAGTTAATATATTTGTCTCATTTGATAACCACATTTAAATGATAAATATTCGTCCTTTTTGAAGGAGAGTTTGTTTTCGCTGTTTTGCTATTCATAGCCCTCGATGAGTTAAATTCAAAACTATTTTTATTTTGTACAAAAAAAAAATTCACTATGAGAATTATTTTGATTCAAACCCATAATCTAAGAAGATAATTGGTTGATTTTATATTAAATTTTTAAGTGTGACTGTAGCCTATGTTATAATGGACGAATGTTGTTGTTCAATTTATAATACCATGCTAATCAAAGCTGATGATTTCCGAAAGGATCTTAATAATAGATAAGACTTTAAATCACAAACACACACACACACACACACATATATATATATATATGCCTGAATTATCAAGTACAGTTATACATATGTATCAGAAATCTTTGAATTTTTTCACCTTAGACCTTCTTAAATTTAACAATATAAGTTGTCATAATTTTTATTTGTATCCTCTCTCATTTGAATACGGATAACCTTAACACATGAAATAAAGTATGAAATATTATTTTTCAGTATTAAAGATTATCACAACTCGTGGGCAAATATTTCTATTCATTATTCTATGAAACTCAGCTTTATTTCAATTTTGATTTTATACACAAATAATAGTAGTAATAATAATTTGAAAGCATATGTCTGTGGAAAACATTTATAGTTGAGGGAATGATTTGGTTTTATAGTTGCAATGAGAAGCAACACAAGGGCTATTGGAGCCCGACCTCGTAATTTTGACCCTCTTTCAAGTGACAAGGACGATAACCGAACCGTCACTTCTCTCTCTAAACTTCCATACCATGCCAATGGAAGAACGTGGGACCTCCACCTACAGTTGTGGAAAAATGGTGATAGAGGAGCATAAGAAAACCATGGAAAAGGAATTTTTTTTCGAAACAGCCACACATTTTTCTTTTAGTCTTCCAAAAAGAATAGGATAGCTAAAACATTCCTTCGAGCAAGCACGAATAAAAATGTTTCATGAAAAAGAAATTTCAAACTACTATAAAGATAGCGAAAACGTCAGCAAAAATGTATCTTCATGTAGCAAATCTTTACAAAACCTTACTTCACGGGTTTTAAAAAAAAAGACAAAAGAAATCTTCGCGTTATATTCTTTTTCGCTTTTGGAAGAGTTTTTTTTCTTTTTCTTTTCATCCAAGTCGTTAACTGTCAACTCAACTTGGCTTTTCCTGTGAATGATGGAATACAGATAAAAGGAATTGGAAAAAATTCAACCGAAAATTCGGTGTTTGATATGCTTCGTGGAAAACAATACTGTCTGTATATAAAAATGGACAAATCAAAATAGTTCCAATAATTAATTTATAAGTGACATAATAAATATAAAAATCTTCTAAAATGTTTCGAAATATTCTTACAAATTTAAGTAAATATACACTTCAATGTAAACGCGGAAAAATATATAGCATTTTGTTTCAAACCGTAAAAAATGTTTCAAAATTCTTCCAAAGCATAAAATGTCTTCCGAAATTCTTTATATGAAGAATTCAAATTTTAAATTGTATTTCATTTTGAATTTAGCTTTATTGGAACAAAACTCCGTTCAAGCATTTTTATAAAAAAAGGAATCAAACATTACCCATCTATTCGAGCCTAATAAAATGACATACATAAAATTTTTTAAAATTAGACATAGAGCAAAGTTGAATTAATTTTTTCTTTAAATAGAGAATGTATTTCACAAGGGAGGAAAATAATGTTTATTTTTTTTCAATCAAATTCATTAATGATACTGATTGAATTATGTTCAGTATGTTTCTTTGAGATTAAAAAAGTACCTTATTTGTTAATCAACAAATTATAAATTTGTTCTCCAGCTATCATACATAGTACTGATTTATAAATCGTCGTAAGAAGATTTTGAGCTTGAGTTTAAATGATCTCTGTGAAAAATTAGAAATAACTTTATTAGAAAAGTCAAGACATCACTTCCATATACATAAAAAGGAAAAAAAGTTACATAATTAAATTAAATTTACATTTAATAATTCAATAGAAATAATACTTTTGTCAACATTACTTTAGTGTCAATTCCATATTTTAGAAATTATTCAAATATTCTATTATATACCTGACCTACTGCATATTATATAACCTAATAAAGTTTATTCTATTGGAGTGTCTCTAGCCGTATTTCGCCTTACAAAAATATCCAATATTTATTTATTTAAGATATGACTAAGCCGACATTCAACTAAGCTCACTTAGAAAAATATTTCAATACATTTGTAGTTTTATGTTTCAATAATATAATGTTCATGATGTTAATGTTAACTACATGAATATGCAAAATGTTTTTGAGATCAATTTATTTATTTTGGCCTATTAAAGCGTTGTAATAAATTCTAGTTTGAATCGTATTGGTGCGAATTACAGATTTTATTACGTTTAACTTTTATGAAATAAAGTTTTGAATTTCAAAATATTACAGGTGAAGATATTATTTAAAAAAAAATCTTTTCTCTATGTTTATAAGTAACACTTTCCGAAGTTTCATTTCTGCATAGGATATTAATAGAGCTTTTTTTTTTCAGTAATAGATCGTGTTGTCCATAAATTATAGTTGGTAATTCCTTACCTCGTAACTTTCGATTAAAGAACATGGCGAAAAATATTGCAACTTCGATATGTGAATAAACTTGTCTTGTGTGAATTAGCTTTATTATAAAAGAGATGTAGTGAATTCAAAATTATCAGATAGAGGGATTGGAGATATTAGATTGACATAATGAGGTAGAGGAAGTAGTAGAAGTATTGATTATACGCTATAGGCTCAAACAAGTGTGAAGATGTCTTCTAAGAGTGGATAGTTGACTTGAATCGTTACTGAAGTACTTTGGGATGAGTTCTATTTTTATTATTATTAAGATAAGTAAAATTCTCATTTGTAATTTATAGATAAAAACTTGATTTAGTAAACGTTTCACTAAATTTCATTTTAAATCATCTAAAAGGGTAGAATATATTTAAGTACAAGGTCCACCACCAATACTCGTTTATAGACAGTGAGTCGTTTATAGACAGTCAAGTAATAAAAATATAGTACATTTAGTTATGTTTCCTAGGCTGATTACTTATTGTGGGTCAGTGACTTATAACTTTAACAATGAAGAGAGTCAATAAAATATTATTACATCTTCGTAAATTCAAAATCAATAAAAGATTTTTAAACAAAGTTAAGATATAATGCTCCCTCTTTGGTACTTTGGTTCTAAGTCATCCAATAGGCTTGGGAGTAATGATAAATAAAACAGCTGCTTTTATGATTGTATGTGATTACAATAATGTATTCAAAAATGTTGATATGGTGCTTATTTAAGGCATGCAAGTCAACAACAAAAAATATTAAGTGTATAAATGTCGATAAATCCGTATTTCTACTGCTAAGAAGTGAAAAACCGAAGTTTGCATTGAAGCATCTAAAAAAAAACAACTAAAAACGGCTGAAGAAGTGGAACAATATAAGCTTACTGATGACAGTACTAATGTAATTAGAGCTATAAAACTTGTTTAAATTCTCTTCTTTTGTTGTTACTTTTCAACTATATAACTTCATTTCCTCAAAATAAAACAAAAACCTAGTTTACAAGCAATAATTTTCAAAAAAATATTATCATATTAGTTTGAAATGCTCTACGCATGTTCAAAACAAATTTTTTATGACTTATACAACATTTTTTTTTAAATTTATGTACAGAAAAAAAATTATATGAATTTGTATTGGAATTGTTCTAAATTTTCATAATTTTCTTAATATGTGTTAAAATGATAATGCTCAAATTGTTTTCAAATACAGGATTGAACAATTTTATAGCTGCTAACTAGTCGTGTAAAATTTGATCGTTGCATTTCGCACCCCTATGCAAAGTAAAGTACTATAATTCGTAATTTTGAAAAAGTGTACAATTTAAATATCCATATCTTTTTAATGATATTTTAAAATTTATATAAAAATATTTGTGGTACTATAAATGTTTATAAATATTACACGGTAAAAGTTTTGTTTTTTCAATCTTCTGCTTTCCTTCATAGGTAAGTTATATTGATTTGAAAAATATTTTTTTTTCGCAGATACGGTTAATTGTAACGAGTCCCGAGACTCCTTAATTAAATGGATGGTAAACTGCTTTTCTTTTCTAGTATTAGTATACATAAAATAAAGAACCTTCAAAACTCTTTTTCTTTTCATTTTGAAAGCTACGTAAGCCAAATTAATTTCTCTGACAAGTACTCTATATATTTAATGCATTTTTGTGCCATTCTTTCATCCTTATCAGACAATCAATCTTCTTCTCTGAGCCTTTCATAACAACGTTGAATAACTTCCTATTCTTCGATTCTATGTATATACTTTTAATATACGTATTCTTGGCTTATCTAAACTATACAACATAAATCATAGATTACTGGATAGAAGTAATAGTTAAATCTTACACTCACTGAATTGAACTTGGGAATAAGCAAAAATCCCTATCTTTGTGTTTTTGTACTGTTTCTATTAGATCTAAAAATAATTTGATTTTATTAAAGCAAGTTATGTATCACAATTTATCAGCAAATAATTTAATGATAGTGTAAATACTTATGAAGCTTTTCAATCTTTTTTTTCAACTATTTAATTCTCAGTTAAAATACATTTAATTAATTCTTAAGTAAAACCTTTAATAGGATAAATATTTTCTTTTCATTTTTTTTCTTTTATTGTTCACCGTTTCACAAATGAAAATTTCAAAACTTTACTTCAAACTTTTAGTAAATTTAATACAAAATTAAATTAGATAACACATCATGAAAAATTAAAGAATAAATTATTTTTTAATACTTCATAGGAAATGTTCAATAATTACAATTCAAAATTTCTTTTTCCTAGGATGTTATTTGGTTGATGTGTATTAAATATATATATGCAGATAGCTCTCATTAAAATTACACATTTTTAGTTGTTTTGTTTTACAGTTTTGAAAATAGTTGTTTTTAAGCGAAATTTTGTATTCTCGTAATTTAGTTAGTTTGAATTAACATAATGCTACATCAAGGGCTGTTAACGGGTTTGGCACTGCCCATCGGTGGGTGTTGAAGATTTTCAAGAAAGCATGAACGTGCTAAAAGACAGGCTTGATTAATCGAAATCATGCTTTGACGAAATTGTTCTAAATGTCTTTAAAGCAAGATTAATCTGTATCAAAAGTAGGTACTAGTAGTATGTTACATCATAGCTTTGTCACCAATACCTTTTTAAATAGAACATGAACGAGTAGCATCATGCACATTGCACCAAAGTTTGTGTGCATATTTTTGGATACAATCAGCTTAGCTTATGTTACCAAGCTTGAGAAAGTCATGATAAGATTGATATCCCATTTAACACGCCTGCCCTGATTTCTGTGGGTATAATATGTATCCCATAGATTTTTCTTAGAAAAGCTAGGTTATTGTTTTTAATTGCATGGAAAAAATGCATTCAAGAAAATGAAAGTAATGAATGTTTTTGAGTGATCGCTTTCCTTTCCTAGTTTTAGGAAGTATTTTTAAATATTTAAGAAAATTCTAAAAACTCGTAACCACATAATTGACTTCAAGAATGGGAGTCGGTTTTATTTTCTGTAAAGGGGGTAATGACATATATTATTACAAGGAGGCGGTAAAGCAATCTTTTTCGAGAAAGGAGTAATAGCTCCGAAAAACGGGGAACTTATGTACTCGATGCTAATTGAGTGCTAATGGTAACGGTTTTCGTAATTATGCGCCACCTGCAAATGACGAGAACAATATATAAGCTTACGTCTCACATCCTAATTTTGTAACCACAACATATAAAAACGTCTCTGCTAAGTCCTATTTAACATAAAACAACCCACATTATTTTTCATAAGAGGTTATACTAGAGCTAACTCTAGATTAATTCTAAGAGAGCTAATTCGGATTTTTCTAGAGTCAAATTGAATCAATTTTATGACCACGAAATTCGTAATCAAAATCATTGGGTAGTTCTTCCGATTAAACATAGATTAATATGAAATCTTTAACATTAAGAGATAATGTATTGCACGATGTTGTTTAGAATATAAATTGGGATTCACAAATTTTAATAAAATAAATTTGCATTCATTTTCGAGAATTTAAAATATTTATATTAGATAAATACTTTTTATGCGAGTTGAATAATATATGTTAAAATATTATTACTTTTGTGTAATTTTTCAGTTCTTATAATTATGATTTTATTTCAGAAAAATAATAAACATTAAAATTGTGCTTGAAAATATAAATTTTTCGGATGGAATTGACTAGAAATTACTTAGGATAGAATTTAGTAGAATAATATGTACGAGATATTGAAAAATGTATACTATAAAGCAAGTCATATTTTTTTCTTTTAAGTTACTGAACAATTAACGTTCATTTTTCATAGAAAGATAAATAATGACATTCTTTATATAACTAGTCTTTTTAAGAAAAACATAAAAAACAAGAAATTTTCAAAGTATGTGATTTGTTTAAAATATTAAATGCAAAAGTTGTATTCTTTTATGCTTTTAATTAAATTTATTTCATTTTAGTAAGAGTTTCCTGAATTTTTTTGTTACCTTAATTTCTAAGAAGGAAATTTTTTATGGAATATCCACTCCTTTCCCCACTTTGTTAGTGTTATTAAATCCTATGCAGTTGTGACACAGAATGAAAATACAATATTTTAATTAGTTTCAAATTTTGAAATTAATTATTTTGTTTATTCGGAATTCTTTGTTACTTAAACATTATTCTATTTAGATGTAATACATTTGGTAGCTAATCAATAGATACAATTTTAGAAATAATTTTATTGAAAATTCTACATTTAAGAGCTAAAAAATAAAGCAGTTTCACATGCAGCAAATATACTGGTAAAACTCTTGAAATGTGTGCCATGAAAAGAATTATCTCGAAAGAAATTATCAAGAACAATTGAATTACAAATAATGTGATAAACATGAAGAGAGCTGCTGGAGATATATATGATAAATACCTTGTTTATGATTAAGAAGAATTCCAGTCGAAAGAAACTAATTATAAGTCAAGGCAGGAAAAAATTAGAGATATTTAAAAAGAAACAAACACACTTAGAAAGCAGAATATAATTGCTGAATCGTTATATGAACTTTCTTTGCCATTTGTTAAACATTTTCTCTTCAAACTAATTCATTCAGTGTTTTTTTAAGAAATATTTCCATTACATTCTAGTGGATGTAGTAGCATAGTGGTCACGTTTATGAGCTCGTGCCCGGCATTATTTCCGTCAGGTCCTGATACCACTAAAAACCCACCGTGTAAAGGAGCTGATGCACATTAATGAGCAAGTATTTTCATCTAAAATTAGATGCATATTCTTTACAATACATACTAAATAAGTCTGATGAATCTGGTATTAAATTTTAGATTGCAGTAAATGTAGAATTAAAATACATGCTAAACACCATTACATGTTTAAGAAAAGATGACACCAGATCGGACTACTTATCACTTTCTGACTATGTCGATTTACGTATGATGGAAACATTCTTGGATAAAGGCAAGAACGTAACTACCGATAATTTTTTTTACTTCCCTTACTCATGCTGAGAAATTGAAGACAATAAGATATTAGAATTATCGGCACACTGAAGCAATCAAGGCAGAGAATTCCAGTCGCCGCAAAATATTCTAAGTGTCCACTTATTCTACAACATGTTATAAACAAAATGACTCCACCTTGACTGTGCGTCAATAAAAAAAGAACAAGAATATTTTGGTTCTAAGAACTTTACACCCAACTGTTAATATAATAGATAATGAAAAGGAAGTGACCGAAACTGTGGCATTTTATAATTCTATGGAGTATGGTGCTGATATTGGTGACCAAATGGGCTTAACTCTTCAGTTTACGCAGGGAATCGAAGATGATCACTGCACGTTTTATACAATATTTGGAATTAGCTCCAGTAAACATAGATTATGAACAAAGAAGCTACAGGAAATACAATACTTGGAAGAGATTTTTTGCTAAACTTTTTTGAAGAACTTCGACAAATCGTGAAATAATCAAACCCACCCCACGCACTGTTTCTGAAATTTTTGTTCAGCAATCGAAATCGGAAAAATTCTACCCTATACGAAATTGGGTTGTGTTATAAACACAGAACTACACATACGTGTTGCAAAAAAATTTATATGTGTGTGGTAAATGTAGTGTAGTTGTAAAAAGTATGATTTGTGTTGCATGTAACAGGTAATTATGACATCTCACTTATTTAGTTATTTAAAAGAGGTAAACGAAATGGTCATTGTGTTCTTTTTATTATTACTTCAACAATGCTAAATATAATATTCTACATTTCAAAGTAATTTTTATTTACTGCCATGCTTAACATTTCAGAATAAATTAATTTAGTAATAATTTGTTTTAAATGTATGTAATTTCTTCTTTGAGATGTGTTTCTATTGCTTTAATATATACAAATACTCAAAAATAAATTCAATTAATTATAAAAAGAAATACTATTTCTTGTTTTCAAATATTTATGTTTTTGACATTTTTTTTAAAAAGGCTTTGAATATATTTTACTTTTGATTTTATTTCTACCCGTTGTATTGATGTTCCTCCGTCTTTTTGATAAAAGAAAAATTCCCCTCTTTTAGTGTTAAAAATATACATACCACGTTAAATATATATGTGAATTTAAAATCAATACCAAAACTTTCATATGCATACATTTGCTTTCAGTGAGAAAACACATTTATTGATCGCTTCAATCCAAAATTTGGTTTTTCTAAAAGCGTCATAGTTTCGAAGACGATTATAAAGAATTTTCCTTTTTCAAAATATGCTGTGAATATATCTAAGATACTGTATTGTAAGTATTTTTGGTAAGAATGTAAAAGAATATGGGAGTAGAAATATAGATTCATCATTCTTTTCTTTCGAATTATATATTTGTATTTGCATGAAATGAACGAAGAAATAACGTAAAGATTTAGTGTTTTCAAAGAAATGGCCAAAACATCTGGCTAAAATTTAATCTGCATAATATTAATCCTGATGCACATAATGTTGCGAATTATAGCTATTAATGTAGATTTGGTTGGCCTCAAGAAGCTCTAAATTGAAGTAGCCCAAAATATCGTAAGGTTTTAGGTTTTAAGTTTAGTGTATTGTAAAGTTTTAATTATTGCTAAACATAATTAAGATAGAAACTAAGCTTTTAATTATTACTCTTCTCTACATAGTCACCCTCTAAAGTTATAGATTTTTTACAGCATTTTATGATCTTTCGAAGCTCGTCATTGTAGAACTCAGCAGACTAAATTATTGTCTTTGTTCTGCTACTAACTTCAATTTACAAAACAACATAAAAAGCTGTAATTTACAACATTATGTACATAAGGATCAATTATAATGGAGAAAAAATTTATCTAGACATCTTGGTTATTCTATACTTATGATTAAAACTTTCCAATACCCTATCCTATTTTGTACGGCCATAGTCTAGAATACTACCTTTGTATCCAATAAGAGCGAGACGAAAGAAAAAATAGAAATCTGAATTATTTATAATCCAAGACTTCTTCAAGTTACAATCTTTGTAATCAATTAAAGACTAAGCTGTAATTGCAGTATACATTATGTAAAATAATACTGACTATTGTATGCCACATTATTTTTATACTTGGTTTGCATCGAATGTAAGATTTTTGATGACTGTATAGAGACAAAAAAAAACATAATCACTTGGAGACATTTTTTGAAACAGATACAGAACTCTTTCAACCACATATAAACTTAAAACCCATTAGAATTGAAGCAAGTGTTATATTGTGGGACCAATTTCTGTAATTAGTGTTGAAGAAATCCGTTGTCAGTGAATGAAATCAACTCGTGACAGCCATCTGAGCTCCGAAACAATCTTCTTGCCATTGACTTACTTTGGTCCTGATCTGAAATCCAGTTCGGTCAATATATCCATCACCGCATGGTTTCCGGGATGAAATGAGCAATCAACGTCTCATCACCTGAGACGATTCCCCGGAAGGAATCGTATGGCTTTATGGAAGAAGTACATGGCTTTAGGACCTCCTCTGATAAAAATTTCATTTATATTTTATGCGTCGTTAAAATAATTAAGATTACATATTGTGCATCATCTTAAATTTGTTTAAAACGTTATGCTATCATTTGTATGGATCGCCAATAGATAGTGTAAGAAGTTAACGTAGATATAAGAAGCAAATGCGTTGTTGCATCGATTCAAAAAAAAGTGACGAAAGGATTTTCGAATCACTACGAAGGTCAGTCAGGTAAACATCCCATCAGATTCAAAAAAAAAGAAGGATAAATGTCATAAATACAAGACGCTTTGAATTATAATAAATTCAATAATATGAATGCTGGTTTAGCTTGACCGCATCGTTAGTAAGACAGCAGCTGCAATTTTCTGAAGGAGAGAAACTATGTTAAAATTGTTTAATAATTGTAAAATGCATTTACTTCAAAGATATTTGAGGGTTTATCTTCAAACTTTTAAATAAATTCTACAGCAATAAAATTAACTATGATTTACGTAAACAAAAGTGTGTAAGGATTATATCGTATTGAGAAATTCAAGGTGCCCATTTGTATAGAATTCAAAAAAAAATTATAACTACTGCATTTCACTACTGCACTCCATTGAGTTATTTGTTTTTATTCCTTCTTATTATTTTAGAACCACCACAAGTGCTTCACTAAGAGAAAATGTATATAAACCAAATCAAAATGATAATGTTGAGACAAATGACAAATTTTAAGTAATCTTTACCCATTCCATTTGATTTCTAACGAGCTTGAATTCGATAAATAATCAGACAAGTAATGTTTTTACACAGCAACTTCTATTAATTGTCATCATATATAAAATAACAGTAACTGCGCGTTTAAGTAAAAATCGTGGTTTCTTTAGTCACTCCTGTACTACATTTAGATCATAAAAAGTAACACTTATATTAGAAATATTGCCAGAAACTATGTATGATATACTTGGTTTTATATACTAATAATAATTTATAGTTAATTAACGAATTTACAAAAAAAACGTATATGTATTAAGGAAAAAGGTAATTGTTTAAAATGAAAGAAATTTTCACTTACCGGTGATTAAAATTAAGGGAATTTTCACTTTTGTTGATTATCTTGAAGAGTATTGAAAAAATTTTGATAAATTAGATATGTATTATGAAATAGGTACGTATCATGCATGTAATTTAATTCATGTAAATATAAGTTTGTTCAAAAAATAAATATTTCATTTTGTTAATACTGAGATCGAAGGCGAAAAAATTACAAATTGGATAAATTAACGTTATTATTTTCGAAAGTTTGTTTGCACATAATTCCCGTATCCCATTAAAAATCAAAAGCAATATTAGTAAATAGAACTTTTTTCTTAAGACTTGAAATTAAAGAAACAATGGAAACTGAAGAATAAAGGTTATAAAGAACAAAAAATAATAATGAAATCAATTTCCTTCCCCCTTCTATTTTTTTAAAATTCAGCAATAAAGAGAAAGAAAAAGGAATGCTTTCACATTTTTTTTTGTCTTTATTTGTGTATGTTAGCGTAGGCAAGCTAGTGCAATAAAAAAATCGAGTTCTCAATTATTTTCTTCTCAATATGTCTTTCTTCTTCCTAATAAATACAATACCGTATGCATTAGAAATAATTACTCCTATTAAATACATTTTTTGTCGAGATGAGAGTAAAAATTGGCTTATTAAATATTTACTCAATTAGAAAAAGTTAATAGAGATTGTTACAACAAATAAAAGAATTTAGTTATTTTTTTATTAATTTAAGTAAGAGTTTTTTTTCTTACACTTTTTCCCCTTTTTCTTCTCATCAGCTTGTTTTTACCCTGAGAAATGCAGAAATTGTTTTCCTCTTTCTTTCTCCTTTTTTTATTATTTGAATAAGCCTATACCAGATAAAAATGTACGATTTTTGTAGTCTTCCAATTGTGTGAAATTTGAATCCATCGGTGCAATGTCTAATGTTTAAAAGAAATCTTTATAATTGTTTAATTTTAGTTATTACTGTAAATTATAATTGTTTTACATCTATTTGTTTCTAAATTTTTTTAATTTAATTTTTTTCTTTAGTGCGTTCTTTTTTTCTATCTTAGTATATGCTATATTTATACGTATATATATATAATTAGGCTAACATTTTTGTGATTGTATTTATATGTAATATATTTCTAAATTGTTTTAACTTTTTTTTTTCTTATTTTTACAATTTGACTCTAGAGGGAGACGCTTTTTAGTATGTAATTTCTTTTTTTTTTTCTAAAATTCTTAGGTTATTAAATATTATCGGTTCGTTTAATATTGTTTTTTTTATTCGCTTCCTTATCCAAAGATATTAATTCTGAATTCTACTTAGTCTAACAACAGCAAATAGTAGACTTCTGTAAGCTGGATCTGAAGCTAGTTTGATTTTTTGTGAATAAATATGAATCAGGTATATACTCTTTGAAAATCGCCTTACACTTCCACACTATTTTATAATATTTAACAACTTCACGAATTTATTTATCTCATTTTATCTCTAATGTCTCTATTACCTCCAATTAATTTTTTATAGCTTTCGCTACACTTCTTATATATAAGAATTCTAATAACAAAAATCCAGGCTCGTTCACAATAGGAGATTTTCAATACAAATAACGTAGTAAAATAGCCCCAAAAATTAGTTAAAAGAAAATGCATCCACGAACCCGTTATAAACACTGTGAATAATAAAAAAAATATTGGTATGTATACCATTATATTTTTTCTTTAAAACAAAAAGAATTTAACCGAAAGTTCAGTATGTCGCAAATAACTCTGTCAGAGGATATTTGTTTTTCATCTCGCCTTTCTTCAAAAAAAATTCCGTTTTTTCCCCTTATGTCAAAGGCCATTTGTCATATCTTTCACAGTGAAGGTGTTGACAGAACTAAGATTGCTATATTTTTTTTTCTCTGAGTTTCTCCAACGTTTCTACTGTGATGTGTACCTTAAAATATCTTCATAAATATTGTATGTGAGTATAGTTAAGGGAACTAAACTTAGATTTTACCGTAAAGTGACATTAAATTAGTTTATGTGTTTTTCTTTGTTGGATGATTGTTTTTTCACACCATGATTGAGGAGATCGATCGACTTTGAATAAATTCAGGGATTTGAACTTTCAGATTTTGGATAAAAAGAAAACTTATTCGGACGTTTTGGGATACCACCGGCAGCCGAAACGAAAAGAATTTCTGGTGCAGCCAGTTATCAAGGACTTTTAAATTCTGCCATCGTTGTTGAAGAGAGTCACCGCTTAATCCCTTTCCAGTATCATCAATATCATAAGAAGAAGATTTGATGAGCAATATCTTTGTAAAGAGGACTTATTGATTTTCACTGAAATTGATATCCTCTCTCTGTGTTGAGTGTCATCTGGATTGTTTTCTACTGACGCCATTGGCTGTTTGTAGCCGAGATGAAGGGTCGAATTGACGCATGCGACATAGAGGTTTTATGAGTAGTCATGATTCATGAGTGTCTTAGAGATTTGTGTGTCACAGTTAGACACACAGAGATAAATTTAAGTCAAGGCTGCATGATAACTAGTCGTTCTAAACGGTATCGATATCTTGTGTTTGAATACGTAATTTATGCTTATGACTATGGTACGCTGATGCTTTCACCAATTGGGGAATGTTTTTCAATCTGTAGCAAAGAGGTCGAATTTAGTGACACAGACGATTTGAATCTCCTATGTTTGGGTCCAAGAAATCCCCAGCCACCCTTGTTTATGGAGGCCTTAGACAACCAAGCCGGAAAGGATTTCCGTATCCTGCCAGTTATAAAGCACTTTTATTCCTGTCGTTGTAGAAGAGAACAACTGCAAGACAATTAAGCAATGTATTCATAAATGGTATGAAGTTATCTTTGTAGTTATTTTAATAATTCAACTTGAAAAAAGTACCTGTCTATGTACAGAATAAGCCTAAAAGAAAGGATAGAATGCTTAGGAAATATTTTATACATTTCCCAAATATTAAATACGCATTTCTTCTCGTCATTTTATAAGATATTTGGCCATTATAATGTTATCATTACCTGAGAAAAGTATTCCTGAATATTATTTTCTAATCAATCTGGTTTCAATAGTACGCCAAATTTTAAAATTTTCCAAATTTTAGGAACAATAGATTTAATACATATCTTTGTTGTTAGTGATTTTAAGTCAAATTGAGTATGAGTTCAATTAATTCAAATAGCTTAGAGTGATGATTCTGAATACTTTGGGAAAATTTACTCATGCTTTACAGTATTTGTTTTCAATATTCAAAATAACACATTAAATTAATGAGATATCTTAAAATATTTTGCCTTCAAATATCTGTTATCTTCATTATTAACATTACAAATTTTAATTAGCTAATTTACTTGAATTTTGGGGTTAACACATTTCAGACAGATAACGGACATAACATGAGGTACAATAAGGTTTCCCTGCTTTAAAAAATTCCAGTTTCATTTCTTCAGATGACGTTAAGCATTTTTATTCAGAATTATCGACCATCAAAGCGCTATTGCTTTAGTCGAAGACAAAGTTCTCACCCGATCACTATTCAAAATAAAGTTTTTTCTGAATAGATTTTTTAATGAAGGAGTGAATAAATGTGTGAAAGAATGAAAAATGAGCGAATGAATGAGTCATTGAGAGAACGAATTTATGAGGGAATGAATGATTGAATGAGTCATTGAGAGGAAGAATTTATAAGGGATTGAATGATTGAACGAGTAATTGAGAGAAAAAATTATGAGGGAATGAATGATTGAATGAGTCAATGAGAGAAAGAATTTATGAGGGAATGAATGATTGAATGAGTCATTGAGAGAAAAATTTGTCTGGGAATGAATCAGAAATGAGTGAGTGAATGAATTAGGTGAATGTACGAACCTATGAATAAATGAATGAATGAATCGAATGATCGAATTTGCATTTCGTTATCATATTATCGTTTGCTATAATTCCAATATTTCACTTAAGGCTCCCGTATACTGACCATTTTGATTTCATGGACGTAATATTAATCCTATGGAGTTTCTACTTTTGCTCTCAAATCTTTATTATTTGATGAAATCGATTAAATGACAAAGTTTTGAGAGCAAAAGTAGAAACTTTTATTACATTCAAATAATGTAATAAAATGCATCCGAAGGAGCAAAACATAGTAAAGATTTCTGTGGAATTAATTTTCCCCTACAACTCTTAAAATTATTTTTAAAAAAATTTAAGGCCGGAACACTTACAAACAAAACTTTCAAATAGGAGTAAAATATTTTTAAGAATCAGAGGAAAAAAGTAATTCCTCAGAAGCCTTCACTATTTTTTGCTGTTTCAGATGCTCTTTATTTCATTTAAATAGATCAAACACAGTACAGATTTGAAAACACTAGTTGAAATTCCGTAGGATTAACTAATTTTACGTCCAAGAAATCAGAATGGATGATAGATGAGAGCCTTAATGATTTAATTATTATTCTTAAAAAGTTAGCACTTTTGGTGGATAAATCTGTTTTTGTAAGATAGTGTATGCAACAATTTGGATTTTGTTGTTGTCTTAGAAGAATTGAAAGTTCATTTTTTATTTTATTTTCATCATACCTCAGACCTGCATTTTTTAAAGGGTTTTTGTACTTATTACTCTTTTGTAAGTTAACAGAGACATTTTCGATAAGGAAAATTCAGTTTATTGTATACCAAGTTTAAACTTAAAGGCAAAGAAAGTCACTTTTTAAATTAGAAGTCACATATAAATATAGTCATACATAACATCTGAATACTTGTGTACCTGTAATGTGATATCTGTATACTTGTGTACATATAATGTGTTATCTGTGTACTTGTGTACCTGTAATGTGATACCTGTATACTTGCGTATCTGTAATGTGGTCAAAATTATATTTACGTACATAAATAATTATGTTTAAATAATTTATGTAATCATTAGCTGCATTTATATTCATGAATCGTTTATTTTCTTTTTTGTACCTTTAGTAAAAACAATTCCAAAGTAATAATGTCATTAAAATTTTACATATAAACTTGACTTTCTGTATATTGAACACAAATTTTATTTCAAAAATGAGAAATTAATAAAATTTTAATACATTTCCCTGGAATTTTGTACAAATATTGTACTGAACCTAAAATGGTATAAATTGTATCAGAAAAAAAGAATGTTCTTTATTTAAGAAATTATCTCAATTAATATTATGGAAAATATCACCACTATAGATTAAGAATATTTTGAGAAAATGTATTAGCAGAATCCTAAAAAAAATAAGTGAGTAAAAAATAAATCAAGAAAAATAAGACATTGAGAAAATTATAAATATATACATATATTTTCTGTATGTGGTTGCTCGTTTATATACAGTTTTAAAATTCAATTTTCTAGCGTTCTGTTTGTCAAATTCTAATTTCTAATGATCTACGGAATCATCGAAGTACCCTACAACCTTTAATTGCAAAATGAAAAGGAATGTCATATTTAAAGTATTTTACTGTCTGAGTTACCTTAAATGTATTATGTGAATCTCAGTGTACTAGAAACAATATTATGAAATGGTAACCTAACATGCTTTTGAAAAACAATTTAGGTTACTAACATTACGTATCTGAATTATATTCAAAACTGAAGTCAGTTATTTTCCATATAAAGTATTTGAATTTTCAATATATATATCGTGCTAAAGAAGGTAAAGAAATCACTTATAGTCATTTGATATCTGAAAGCCAGTAAGTGCAGTTAGATAACGCCTTATGCGTTTCGAAATAGTAAGGCAAATAAAGATACGAGTGCATTATCAAGCGTATGAATATCTATTTTATGCTATTGCGTAGGAACCTTAACATAAAAATAAAGAAAATGGTAAAAAAAATAGTTAGATTACTTCTTTTTTGATCTCTCAAGAGGGATTATCGGCGAAACATTCAACGAATAAAATTACTCCCTACATTGCATGAAATATAGGGTTTTACTGAATCTCTAACTTATACGAAATTTATAATTCCAATGCTGCCGATAGAATTTCTTGCGATACATAATAATTTGTGGGCGTTAGTTTCTCAATGGTATTTTATTCCTGTTTTCTAAGATCTTTTCTTTTACTTCACTATCACATCTTCATAG
>BMAW01056864.1:0-10905 GCA_019974015.1 Nephila pilipes | reverse complement strand
GTGTGTGTGTGTGTGTGTGTGTGTGAGAGAGTGAGTGAGTGAGTGAGTGAGTGAAAGATAAAACTAATGCCTCCAAATAAACATGAAAATTTTTAATGTCCTTTACTAAAGCGTTTATTCCTATTCATTTATTGTTTATTAACATTCCACTTATAAGCTACACAAGGGCAAATGGCAACGGACCTAGTAATTTTGGTCCAGTGACGAGGATGACGACTTAGTTGGCCCTCTCCCTTTCTAAATGTCTACATCACACCAATGAGAAGAATTGGAGCCTTGACCGAATAAACGTGCATCAGCCAAGTTAAACGGGGGATCTTTTGTGGCATTACGACTAAAACTCGCGACTCGACGAAATCTTTCTAGCCACAAGTTAGTATTCAAAACTACTAAGCTACATCCGTTACAAGAAAGCGTATATGCTGCACATTTGATGAAAAATATTTTGTAACCGCATTCCCAAAATTCTGCACTTCACTCCTTTGCACACATCAGGGATTTACGTTATTCGTGCTGCTTATAGAACCATTCATTGTTCAATCTTTTAGCTTACCTTTTACACTTTTCTGCTCTAATGAGAGCCAGCCGAATACATCATCATGCGTGTATAATAGAATTCATGTATATATATATATATATATATATATATATATATATAGTCTCATTACAATATGTCCAGTACTTCTATATAAATAATCAACCAAAAGTAAAAATTTCTCTTAATTTTGAACACCAATGTTCTATTCAGTTCTCTGTGATTTGATCCATTTTTATGTTACAAAACATGTTCCCTATTTCTTCTCCTGTACAGTATTGTCAAATGAATTTTAAACTTTATGTATTAAATGAAAACATTGCCGTTTCGAAATATTTTTGAATTTTTAGCACATAGTACATAATACAGAACATAAACAAAGTACATAGCATTTAGTACATAAACAAAGTTTTGGTTTACAACGTCATGAATATGCATAAGAATTGAGGTATTCTTCTATTTGGAAATGTGTTTCTAGTCTGGTTCAGTCTTTTTAACAATTGGCGAAGACTGTCTTAAGAGGGATGTCTCTAAAACGGTACACATGCAATTTAATATTTATCTTAGGTTATCTCGGAAACTTTACGCCTTTCGACATTTAAATACTCATGCGCCTTCGTTTATTTCCGCCTACGTTGAAAAGTGACTCAATAATAGTACATCTAATATTAGCTTAAGCTTAACGAGTGTTTACCATTTTCCGATTCATAATTTGAGAGGTCGAAAAGGACAGAACGGAAAGACTCGTTGGGGAAATTAGAGGCGTCTATTTTAATTGTAAAAGGCGTGGAATTTCATGAAAATGCTTGGGTACTGTTTTAGACAGCGTAATTCAGAACATAATTTCGAACTGTAAGTTGTAAAGGTATATTCAAAGGCCATTTTACGAACATCACTTGTTCAACATTTAGATCAGTATATTAAAAGAGTAGAATAAATTGTTTGTATTGTTCGCATTCTTGTTCGCTGTTATGTTCACTTTCATGCTTGTACAAATTCAAAGAACAGATACGATTCTATAAATAATGAATTATTGTACAAAGTAAAGCTTCAAAATATGATTAGCTTTAGATTAATTAACGTCGCACCAGAAGCAACACGAGGACTATTAACGACGAACCTCGAATTTTGAACCTCGGTCAAGTGACGAGGACGACACCTGAGCTGGCACACCCTCTCCTAACTTCCACACCATTCCAACGGGAAGACTTTTGGTCCCGACAGATTTAATGTGCATCAGCCCCGGCTACACGGCGGGTCTTCAGCGGCCAAGGATCGAATCCGCGATTGCACGAAAACCGCCGGTCACGAATCCGAAACCATGACCACTAGCATACCACAGCCACCTTAAAAATATGATATTTACAGTGGTATAATTAATAACTAATGTTATTTTTAAAATTTACTTCTTTTTCTTACTATGAACACATTGTATGCTGGAATAACTGAACGAGGTATGGCTATTAAATTACGAGACGATACTGCTACAGAAGAAGTACGCATGAGCAAAACCCCAGCGACCGATTGCTGTTTACCATAAAGCCTTCATTTTCGAAAGCAGAGCCTCTCGCTCCTGTAAACAAAGCCGTATACCAGTAGCATTCTTTCTCATTGGAATTGTTTTTTGTTTCGCCAGGAAAAAAATGATAAGTGAGTAACGAATTGTTGTGAAATTTCACATGAAACTTGGAAACACCGCTGCCGAAACTTATGATTTATTGAAAGAAGTGTATGGTAATGAATATTATCGCGTGCACGTATTTTTGAATGGTTTATTCGTTTTCAAGAAGGCCGAGAAGACGTTGAAGGTGATTCACTCCCGGGTCACTTTTCCGCGTCAAAACGGATGACAATATCGATAAAATCAGTAATCTGGTTTGATCTGATAATCAATTAAGTATTCGTGAGTTTGCTGAGACTGTAGAAATTGACAAAGAATCCGTAAGGCAAAACTTTCCACCAAACCCATGCACCGGTTCATTCCACATTGTCTGTCAAGATGTTTCTAGCTTAAGTACAGCCTCCCAGTATCAGACCATTCACCGTATCTTGAGCCGTGCAACTTCTGTCTGTTGACTAAGGTGAAAATTGCATTAAGAGGAACAAAATTTGAGTCCGTTGAATCTAGAAAGTGAAAGCGGCACGTGTCCCGAAGGAACTGTCAGATGAAGACTTCCAGTACAGTTTCTAACAATGGAAGATTCGCATGGAGCGGTGTAGAGGTTGAGGAGGGATACATATTAAAGGTGATAATGAGTAAATATGTATGACATCAAAATAAAATATTTTATGGGGTCAGTCTAATTATGTAATGGCACAATTTGTATGTATAAAATTATTTCAATATTGAGTAAAATAATAAATTCAGAATTGGCATGGGTTTTGTTATAATCCTTTTTATCACAATGTTTCTGATGTGAATAAAACCTCACTCACGTCCTGTTACATTATATGTTACTTTAAACAGATAAGATAAATTCAAAAATTTCATTATGAAAAAAATTATGATTAATTGTTGCAAAAGACCGACTTGAGGCAAATTCATATTGATTTGTGAACATTACATTTTGATGTCCAAAAACTATATATACCTTCATAGACAGAATGAGTTTTTACCTAAATATTTAATTATATTTAATATACTTTAAGGGGGGAGAATACAGTTTCTTTTTTTCCTTTTTGAATAAAAAGATTAGAAAATATAGTACTTTCTCCCTTGCAGCTCCTAATTGAAAAAGGAAAAGAAATCTTAGAAAATACTGCTAGCTTTTTGGAACTGAATGAACAATTAGTCATAGTTGTGATGCTATTTGGATAACAGTTAATAAAATCAGTCATCCATGTTAGACGTTGAGATAAAATTGACTAAACAAATACGTGTTTCAAATACAAAACATGATCATAAAAAAGGTTAAATGCATTACTTCTGATATAAGTGTTTCTTGTATGAAGTGAATACTTGTACATTTATAAAATTTAATATTTGTATTGCGTATTTAACTGAATTTTTGTTTTCTTCTCTCCCCTGTTCACAATTTTCATTGAAGATACCAGATCCCATACAATAAAAGCTTAGAAAATTGAATGGATTGTAATTAACGGAACGAAAATGCATTTGCAATTCATTTTTTGAAAATCTTTATTAACCAATTAATTATTTAACACAAATAATGTATAAATAATCTCAAAATTATACATTTATTTTAATATATTTTCTCAAAAACTACTAAAAATGTTTCTTAAAAAAGATTTAGCTGATATTGTTATTGAAAATTATTTAGCTGATATTGTTAAAATAGAAAAAAAAAATCGAAATTAGAAGCAAAGTAAGTGAATTCAAACGATTACATTTGTTTTTATTTTCAAACATTTAATGAATTTTTTATATGACATTATGCTGTGTAAAACATTATTTAGATGAGCAATACGCTAATCTATAAATCTCTTTAATAACTTTATTCAAATTTGTATTTAAATGCTTAAGAAAAAACCTTGCTTTGCATTTTCAAGTTTTGATATAATTTTTTGCAAATAGAAACGCAAAAGCGTTACTCAAAATATTTACAATATTATACATGCATTTAATAAATACACTTCAAAATGTTATAACAGAAAACTACACATACAAATTTGATACATTTCCTATTTTGATGTGGTATACTGATAATTCTTGTAAAACAGGACTCTTTTATAACAAGATTTCGTTCTAGAACGATTTGAAAATTGAATATAACCCTCAAATAACACAGCATCCTAGCAAGCGTTTTCATTGAAACATAATGAAAAATTTTCTGTACACGCAACGGCTAACCTCAAGTAATGTAAAATAACAGATTTTGGACAAAAAGTAGAATATAGAACTGAAGATAATGATGAAAAAAAGTTCAGAGCACGAGAATGTCTTTGCAAAAAGGAAGCACCTTCGGTATTTAGGGAAGATAGTGAACAAAACGTTGTACAATTAATATTAATAAGTAATACTTTTGATGAATATTTCTTTAGTAAATATATTTCTCTTAATAATAAAAATATAATATGTTTTACTAATGTCTGTAATAATAAAAATATAATATGTTTTTTTTTTTTTTTTTTGCACCAAATATTTTGTTTCGTGTAATATGAATTCACATAACACGGCCTTTTGTAGAAACGGGGGTTAACTATACTTAAAACTTAGAAATAAACTATGGTAAAATATTTCAGAAATGTTATAATGGGTTCTCACATGCCCATTAGCTAACTTTTGGGGCTATTTTATTTCGTTATTGGAATTGAAAAACATGTGAAGGAGCCGTGACCTATGCAAATTAACATTACTGATGTTACTCTTAAGTTTGGATTGCGTTGTCTTCCCTGCGAAATTACTATTACAGCTAGGTAACCCGTTTTACAGATAAAGTACGAATATCCAAAGAAGTAATGCAAAATAGGTAGGAATGATCTTGACAACAAATTTGGTCGCCACATGTCGCCAAGTCAATACATTTGGCGACAAAAATAGCTGTTCTTATACAAAAGGAAAGTTTTAGGAGCAAATAGAAATTAATTGGGGCTTCTTAGCAATGTATATAAAAAAGTCATTCACTTTGAGAATCAGTTTTCGTTTTGTAGACTTTTTGAGCTAACAAGATATAGTGAATTGAATTGGTGTCTTCAGTGATTGTGCGAACTTTGAATTTGTGCTAGTGCACAGTTTTAAGTATGTATGTTTATTGCTCCTGTTAAAAAGAAATATATTGTATTCACTAGAGATACTGAGAGTAAATTTGGAATTTCTTGGAAAGAACATTTTTTTAATTCAATTAGTAGAAGTTTCTTGCATTTGAAAGACGACATACCACATAATATTGTATAAGAAATGTAGTGAAATATGAAATTATCAGACAGAGAGTTTGAAAGTAATAGAGAGATTAAATGAGAAGTGAGAACTTCTATATGTATATTCCTGATTCAAATCCAGTCATCATAAGTCCACTAAACTCAGATTCAGTTTGGGTAATTCTACGACTTGCTGCTATAAAAATAAGATAAATTCCGAATTGTGTTCTTTGGTCAAGGACTCGACTAAGTAAATGCTTTACTTTCGTATTATAATTTGATTTTTGACCATTTTAAAGCTAGAATATATTATAAGTGAAAAATAATCTTGTCTGATTATTTATTGCGGTTAGATAACTCTTTATATTATTAACGAAGCGGATGCGTTAAAGTAGTGCAGAATTTTGAAAATAGCTATTCAACTTAAGCCTAATGAGTATTTTACAACTAGTGTATTATAAATTTACATCATTGATAATTTTATTTTTTCTTATTTCCCAGAAAAAGGACATAGAATTGGTTTGAGTTACCAAGTAATGCTACTAATCATGCTCCCATAACTTCAAATCCTTTCTTGGATCAAATCCAGTCGAAAGAAAAAGTGAACAATAATTGCTTTCATTCGAGAAGTTGTAACAAGTGCTCCAAAATTTTGGCTCTGATCCAAACTGTTGATAAAATAATCCATTAGAAAAGGCGGTTCTTGAATACATTTCAGAAATCCGAATAATTAAACGGAAAACATCACATTGGAAATTGAATTAATAACCATCTAAGTACCTCATAAACTGGCTTCTTTTTAAAATGCCATGAAAATTGAGCGAATTGGTCTATTTAAATGTAAATAGTTTCAAATTAAGTAGCAAAGTATAATATTCCATTTGATTTCAATCTAAATTTAGTAAACTATTCATCTCTTCTCTTCTACCTTGTTGAGCCAAGTACAATATATCTATTGTACAAGTGTGCTCCAAATTGTACCCGCGTTAAGAGAGAAAAAACACCAATTTTATTTCAGTAACAAATTATTTAGTTTCCAACACAGTTTCTTTGAAAGGAAATACTCGTACCTCCACGTAATCGTTGTCCCAGTTTTCTGGAGGGGTATCCCCCAAAAAAAAATAGTTTGCTTCTCGAACCAAAATATTTTTCGCCAGAACCATTTCTTCTTCTTTGGGAACAAGAAGAAATAGTAAGGATCCAAATATAGTGAATATGGTGGACGTGGAAGCAATTAATGCTATATGGCGGGGACAAATCTGGATAAATGCGCTGGGATATTTTCGTGGGAAAACGGAAGTTTCTCTTCGCCAAATGGGGCCGTGTTTAGTTCAGTATCTTGTTTAATCGGTCCAATAGCTTACTGTACTATTTTAAGAAGTGCATGATGCCCGTCGCATTCCAAAAATCATCACCACAAATTTTGCTATCGATAGGATTGTCTTCTCTTTCTTTGGAGTATATTCATTAAAAACAACCCATTATTTAAATCAGATACTTTGATTTGGCAGCAAACATTTTCCAAATAAAAATTAATCTGTGAAGCTATACTAAATGCGCTTTCGAGCCTTTAAATGATGGAGCACATGATAGTAACACCAACTCGTCTTACCAATCCCATCATTCTTCAAATACGGTTATTTATTGTATCCCCTGCTAGACACTTGTCCATATCTACTTAAACTTCAAGTTGCAGGGGGAAATAATTTTTTAATGGACTAGAGGTAGGGGTTTTCCTAAATGATTCTTATTTTAATGGATATTCTTATTTTAGCAGATAACTTTATTACAGATAGTAAAATAATTACACAAAAATTTTCAGCGTTTCCATTAGAAGTAGCATGCCCCGGGTATGTATCCAGATGGCAGGAAAATATATACAGAAAACTTTAAGTAAATTTACGTTTTAGGAGAAGAAAGCGGGATTTTTTTGCATACATTTTTTCCGCTAATCTCAACCAGCATCATTCTCATAACAATTCATTGATAGCATGATTTTTTGGGGTGAATGATATTAGAGAAAAATAATTTTTTGCTGATTCCTTTTATAATTCAAAATTATCAGAGAAAAATAAATTTAATATTAGAGATAACAGAAGGCAAAATTTTTTACGATTAAAATTTTATTAATTTGCGTAACCATTTTTGAAAATGTGAATTATTTGTTACAAAATGAATATATATATATATATGTGGTGTGTGTGTGTGTGTGTGTGTGTGTGTGTGTGTGTGTGTGTGTGTGTGTGTGTGTGTGTGTGTGTGTGTGTGTTGAGTGTTTGTGTGAGTGTGTGTATAAAAAAGAAATAAAAAGCATGAATAATTATAAATTTTATTTTATTTATATTTAGTGTACATTGATTGATTGATTGATGTTGTGACGCATTGATTTTTCATGACGATTTTGCAACTAATAATTTCCGTTTTTCTGGTTATGTTTGAATTGTAAGCTATTTCCAATGAATAAAACGTGACTTGTGTAGATTAGACTAAAATTATTAAGTGTAGTGATTAGATTGAATATTACACTTATAAGCAGCGAAAGATTGGATAATAAGTTTGAAATTAATTAATTATATAGAGTAGAAATAGTAGAACTAAAATGATCCAAGGGTGACCTGCACCAACCGTATTTATCCCAGGATTTCCGAGATTATACCTAAGAATATTTGAGAGCTTAATTAAGGACTCGAACCTTCAACCAGCTACTCTCTTTCGAACCCAGGTGAGTTGTTAAGAATAGACAAAATCAATATTCTAAGCGTTAATCAGACGCGTTAGTCGACAGCTTAACCACAGAAAATGATATTAAACGGTACAAAAATCATAACTTTGAAGATAATAAATTAGTTATCTTAACATAGCTGGACTCTTGATGTCTTCAAATTGTTCGTGACACTTTTAATTAAGTTTGTGATTTATCAAAAGGAAAAAACTACACATAGGAGTTACGGTGATTTAACAATTTATTGTACAGCATAATGTTTATACGAACCACAAAACTGTATTAATGCAATTATATTCAAAAATTAGAATTATTGGATATAGTACAACGCTTGAGATGACCCAGAGCCAAAATGAATAAAAGTAAAGGATTTTCAGGACCATTGCAGTAGAAATTCTTTTCATTTATATAGGATGAACCACGTTATCACCTACTTTTGATTATTTAAGTTTTTTTTTTTTTTTTTCTCTTTTTTTGTCATTCTATTTTAACACTAGCTAAATCATACCAACCAACTTTCATGCACTTTTCTTTAATTGTCATCGTCGCTTAGCAAAGTCGCGTGTGGCGCTAAGATCTCAGCCTCTATTAATTGCAAAGTAAGCATAATTTCAGGACTTTTCCATTTTCAGTACGTAAGTTGACATTAGCTGTTGGCTATTTAATGAACTATTTTCGCATTGCTTCTTGTTATGCAATACTCACTCTGAACTCTATTTTTCGCTGCTTCTGGTTCAAAACAAGGTAAGATGAACCAAACGGATAAATATTAAATTTGATTTTATAGTTAATCATCAAAATACAGTAGACATCTAATTTCTTCTCTCAAAATTCGGTAAGATGTCACACACACACACATAAATATATGGAGTTATACATATTCCGCGTAAATTTGAGAATATGAAACAATTATGTTATTTAATAATTATAGTATTACGCTAAATATAAATGCTCTACATGAAGGAAAAGAAATAATATATATATATATATATATATATCACGAATGATATTTAAGTAAGTTGTTATCTTTTGTTCAATATTAATATAACACATTTTGAATGCATGGTCAAGTGGTCCCTTTTTTTATATGAATAAGATTGCTTATTTATTCTATTGGAGAGAGCGTTACATACTTTCAGATTTTTAGTCGGGCTTCGGCCACCAAGGCCGAAGCGAAAAACACATAAAAAATTTCAGATGACCATCAAAGAAGTATATGAGCAAGAGAGGAGGATATGAGCATAAAGAGAGGGAAATTTGTGTAAAGTTATAAGCAGGTATCTTTCAAATAAAAGCCATATAACGTGGTACAGGATTAGAGATTCTGAAGCATATCATAATGAACAAAGTCTAATTAGGAGTTGTTTTGACAGATTATGATCGTGGGAACGCGGGGCTAACCAGTTTTATGAGCGCGTGATCTAATAGAAAAGGATAATTTGGAAGGAGATGAGGAAGTAAGAATGAACTCTTTACATTTGAATTAAGGAATGGGATAGAATTTACCAATTAAATTATAATTAAGAGTACAATTATTATTAAGTACAATTAAATTATTATTAAGAGAAATTAAATTATTATTAAAAGAAATTAAAAACTATTATTAAGAGAAAAAATTGTGAATTAAAAAGTTAAATCATTACATATTTATATATATTCCATGTCCGTGCTTAAAACAGCCAAACACTTTTCGGATATATAGCCAGTGAATTCTCCTCTAAAGTTTATTTCTTAAAAACTACTTTCTTTAATTGGTTAATTTTCGGAAAGATTCATCTTTCCAAATTTGGAAACAATAATATGCATGTGATGCAAGAGACTCGGAACAGCAACAATCATCGTGGAACATTTTTTCTTAATTCTCGACTATCTCTCCTCACTGAAACAGAAGCGTGCGATAAAGAAATTTAATTTACCACTCAAGCTACCTTAATAATAATTGATGAGACTTGGAAAGAGTTTCGTGGAAACTTCTAATTAAATACAATCGAAATGCGTTGCTGACACAGCAGAACAGGTCCTTTAACTTTTTTTTTAATTTGTATGTATAATCATTTGCCTTACTTAACAGAACGTAAAATATGCAACGGCTAAAGAGTTAGATGCAAGAAATATGAATATTTGGTTCGCAGAGTAATATGAAGACAAATTTCAAAAACAAATATTGACGAAAAAAATCTTTTTTTAATTTTAGTAGAAAAAAATTCATTTAGAATAACAATGAAATTAAATTATGTGCATTTTGCCATGCAGGTGATCTCGTTACAGGAAACTTATAATTCCGATTGTCGATGCGTTAAAATTTTCGTTAAAATTAACTGGATGATTTATTAAAGTTTTTAACATGTTGAATTATAACGATGTTAAAACGGAGTTAGGATATACACTTTTAACAAAACTTCAATCCACATTTAATACACGCATGATTTTTTCCTCGTTAAATTATTAATTGCAATAAAAACGTTTTAAACAGGTTTGGTAAGTAGGTAAAGGCTCCCATTTATACCAGCCATTTTTTTGATTTTTCTCGTGAAAGACGTAAATGTTAATCCTATGAATTACTACTACGTTTCTCAGACTAAAATTATTATTTTGTTTATTTGAATGCATTAAAAGTGAATACGAAGAACGAAAAAATGGTGAAGATTTCTTAATTTACATTTTCGTAGATTTTTGAAAATGCTTTAGAATATTTTTTTTTTAAAAACCGGATACCCGCAACCAGAGTCATCAAAATAGGAGGTAAAATATTTTTTTGGCTGGAATGTAGGTAACTACCCGTTGGCGACAAAAGTTGTTTACTTGTTTGGCGATATTTTAGCAATGCAGC
>BMAW01056861.1:57754-260548 GCA_019974015.1 Nephila pilipes | reverse complement strand
GTAAGTAAAGCCAAACTAAATCAATCGTGATTCAAAATAAATTGATCCAAGTGTTTCGCACACTATAAAGTTTAAATCAAAAGGTTTAAAGCTTAACTTTATTCATATACTTCACTTTGATAAATAAATCAAATACCAATTCATAGTTAAACATATTTTCTATTTAACATCATTCAAATTCTCAAAGATATAAATTTTATTTCACGTAACAAATCACCTTGAATAATGATATCTTACCTAAGGACCAAGAAGTCTTATAATTTCAAGATTCTTCTGCATTTCTGAAAATAATTCAGCCAGGATATTACATTAACATTATTGTTAAGTAACCAAGATACCGATTACATTCAAATTCACGAACTAAACAAAGTTAAGAAACAATGAAATGAAATATTGAAAAAAAATTAAAACTATAAAATATAATGTTATTAAAACGAAACAGAAAATACGCAAGATATTTTCAAAAAAAAAACTATTTACAAGAAATTTTAAACTTTATCAATGGACTTCCAAGAAACAATCTAATGTGTAAATCACAGATATTTTAAATTAAAATGTATACGCTAGAAAAATACTAATTTAAACTAAACCAAGGCAACATTCAAATATGTCATAAAAATTATGAAACAAGAATCAAAAAATCATTTCAAATATATACATATATAAAATAAATGAAAATCATAGATTGAAATGTAGATACAGAAAGAAAAAAAAAGTAAGGAGAATTACTTAAGATTTATCATCTTTCAGTTCCAAGTTAATTAGTAATTGTACTGGTCTAATGAATACTGTAGAACCTGTCCTGTCTTTACTTCATATGACCCGACTATCCCATCTCTACCAGGAAATGTTGCAATAATTTTCCCTAATTTCCAAAAAAAAAAAAAAAACTACTCGGTAAATATTTATCATTAATTAAAACTATATCATCTACTTCAAAATCTTTAATTTTCCCCGTATTTAAAACAGTATGAAAAGAATTCAACTCCAACAAATATTCCTTTTGTCCTCTTTACCAAAACATTTGCATTAATTTCTCTCGGTAATTAAATTGTTTTATTAGCAACCACCTTATAGAGAGGTGAGAATCACAAGGCAATTTCACTCATGGGATGCTGAGAATCCTTTTTCCAACTAACAAGTGAGCTGGTGTCAAAGGATAAGGTTCATTTAGTTCATTATACACATAAGTCAGGGATCTGGAATTGATCACTCCTTCTATCTCGATAATGATCGCTTCGAGCTGGTCTCTGTTGAGGGAGGATTTGTCCAAAACTTTCCTAACAGCAGTTTTCCCATTCTTCACGTCTCTCGTAAAATCCTTTTTACCATGGGGTTTTCTCAACATTGAACTGTCATTTTATGTTATTCGAGGTGAAATAGCGTACAACGGTCGGGTGTTAAATGAAAGACCAGAACGTTTTTAAATCCAAATTAGAACGTTTAAAAGTTTTGGCATTATCCGAGTAAATTACAACTGATATTCCTCTATGAGATACAAATTTTCTGAATGCTAGTAAAAAGGTATCAGCAGTCAAATCATTCACATGTGCCAAATGGATAGCATTCATAATTCACTGGATAAAAGCTAGATGTAATGTTTATCTTCACTGCTCTTTACATAAAGAGGACCTGCAAAATCAATGCCGGTAACGTAAAAGGATGATGATTGTTCCAATCTTGTGTCTGAAAGATGCGCAATTGATTGCTTTCCTGGCAAGACTAAACCTCTTGCAAATAATGCACCTACTTAATGTAAACTTGATAGATTGTCGACCTTTAATGATCTAATATTTCTCTCTTATTTGTGTTAGAGTTGCTGATACTCCATTTTCATGGGCATCATAAATGATCATTTTTACGAGGAGATGATTTGATGGTAACACAATTGGATGGTTGAGGATTGAAGTGATATTTGCATTTTATAGCCTGCCCTTTACCAGGAGTAGGCCATTCTCCGAAATTTTGAATTCTGTAAATAAAGTTATTTCTTTGCACCATTGTAACCAATTTTGTTGTAATTCATCAGAAAATTCTTCATCTAGGCCTAGTCCTTTCGTTCATAGTTTTTGCAAAAGACATTTGTTGCGTACGACGAAAGGCGAAATAAATCCAAATGGATCAAAAATTTGAGCTGCCGATTTGAGAAGAACTGCCCGCCCTTTTGGTGCAGGGAGGTTTCCTTTCAATGTATGATAGCAAGGATTGTACTTCAATTCCAAAATTGTCACTTTTATTATACCAAATTAATCTAAGAACTTTTGCATTTGAGTCTGAGTATTTGTTTTCTTTGAATATGATTTCCCATTTTTGCATCAATTCGGCGGAATTCGTTTCAAATTTTCTCAAGTTAAACCCACCTTCTTTCATGATATTTACAGCTTCCAAAGATAATTCATAGGCTTCTTCGACAAAATGCGACCCATGAAATAAGTCGTTGACGTAAAAAGATTCATTAAACATGTCGCAGAAGCGATTTTTTTTCACAATATTTTGACACGTGATGATTTAATAGTAGCATTTAAAATGAAGGGGCTGCAGGTTAAACCGAATGCAACGCGATTTATTCTATAAGGAACCACATCCTGTTCAATGTCGCAGTCTTTATAGTACAAAAATTACAAATAATCCCGATCATTCTGATGGATTGTTATCTATAAAATTGTCTTTTCACAATCAGCAGAGAATGCAATCTTATGATTGCGGAATTTAAGGATTAAATCCGATACAAGAGGCAATAACGAGGGACCTTGATGCAGACAATCATTTAGAGAAAGACAGTTCATTCCCTTTGATGATGTATCTTATACTATCCTCACTTTAGTTTTCACGTTATTTTCTTATACCACTGGTCTGTGGGGCAAGTAATATGGACTTTCGTTAACAGATTTATCCAGGCATTCCTCATTAACACCATCTCGTAATTGTTCCCTTAAGACTTTATTATAACTTTCAAGTAATAATTTTTCATTTATTAATTTTTTTGACAATTTATCAAACTGTTTACTAGCCACTTCATAATTATTCCTTAAATGTATCTTGGGTAAATTGCAAAGTAATTTTGTTTCATATCGACCATCCACAAAACTTATTTTCAAATTCCTTAACAAATTCAGAATAATTTTTTGCGCATAGAATTTTTCTTCCACTAAGTACCCACATGGTGTGATAACGAATTCAAAAGAATTACTCATCAATGCTTTGTAGTGTAGATTTACGAAGTTCATTGCATAATATATAAATTTGAATTTATTTTTAATGTAATCTAAACAGAATAATCTCCTTATTCAATATCCGATAAATTTTTAGCTTCTATGTATTCCATACATGTCCGAGACTCATGCGAGAGACTCGCAAAACACTAGATCAGGGACTTAATCTTTGTTTTACTCAGAAAATGCATTTTTACATTTCAAAGGAATAATAAGTGCTTGTCTTTAGTTGAGGTGATTAAATTATACTAGAAATAAACATAGAATATCAAATAAAAGCTAATAATTTTATTGAATCTAATAAACATTTCAATTTAGTTTATAAGTGTTAATTTCAGCGAATGTATGAGGGCCGTGAGACATGAATGAGAAATGGGAGTAGATTAATTTACTGAGATATTAGCAAGTGGTACGTTTTTTTTCTTTTTATAAGAAATCTATCAGTTCGTCGTTTATCTCTAACCAAAAAAATTCTCAATATAACTTTTCCCATCCTCACTTCATACATTCACCAGAATGAAACAATTGTTTTGATTGTTGTTTAATTCCCAGGGTATGATAATAAGTCTAGTCCTAGTTAACATTGATTAATCTACATAAAATGTCAACGATAATTCGTCACAACATCAGTCAAAGTTATAATCTGAAAGAATGTAAGGTTTCTTTGGTGTCATTTAACAGAGGATGATAAACAATGGTAAATGAACTTTCTTTAAAATGCCGTCTATGTTCAAAAACAGGTAATTTTTGAGCTACCCTTATATGTGGGATAAGACAAAATTATATAACCCTCTAAACAGATTCTAATACTTAACAGGGCAATTGTTGTCTATAATTAGATGATTATCGCAATGAAAGTGTAATTTTAATGGTTTTAGCAATATTAAAAATATATCACGTTTAATCATTACGCCGAACAATCATATGCGACGGTGATTCAATGCATACGTGTGTTAGGAATGGGAAACAGGAATAAGGTAGCTCACAGTAGTGAAGCCGATTGATATCTCCTCCCCCTTTTTCTTTGAAGTCCCAAAAAATCGTCCTCACCACTTTTCCGGCCGCCATCGCTTTCTTTGGAGAATATTCTCCAGAAACAAATCATTGTATTCATTGTTACTTGAATACCAGTGTTTAATGATGAATTTAGTTTTCACAGACATTGACATTTCGACACGTCAGTACTCAAGCGATTAAGTTTGCGGCAGATGCTTTCTGAATCAAAAATAGCTCATGAATCAGTGTCATATTTGTTTTGGTGACATTTAATGTATGGCAACACACATTGGAAACTCTAACATCTCTTAGAAACCCTTTTCGGTGTCAAAAATGGTACTTCAACCACTCTAATGTATCTAGACTGCGATACTTCTTATACATTGCCTAATAATTATCATTCCTGTGGTCTCATCCATCATATCTCAACTAGAGCTTATAAAGATATTCAGAACATTCAGTTCAGTTCATTTCCCACCGGTTTGCAAAAGCAAAGATTAATGACAATTGACTCGTTGGAAGAAGTACAATCAATGAAATAAGAATAAAAATAATAAATGTGGCGATAGAAACAAAACCTCAAAACATTCCATTTTACTATAAGTATTGCAGAATGATATCCAGTTATTCCTAGAAACACTATCTACACTAAGATACTTTCTTCCCAGAAATAATCACCACATCACATTTCTCTCTTCCGCACGGATCTCACGTCCACTGCCTTCGCACGTGTACTAAGTAGCTTAATCAGTGGATAGAAATAATCCTATCCGGAGAAACTCCTATGCTACTGGGTGACAGGGTTCTAACAACGACAGAGTATCCAATCAAAGCAAGGAGCCGGATACAATTTATCCCTATCTTAGCAACGGGGATAGAATAGGCTTATAAACACGAACTGGCGCTAATTGACAGTGGGTTATTCAAGGGCTGATATTGATGGCATCCACTTTTCCTCGTTACTCATTTTCACTACTTAGAAAAGACATTTCATCGCAATGAAGTCACGTTTAAAAGGGCATCTCTCAACGGAAATTAATGAGAGAGTGAAGCCTTAGGTTGGGATTCTTTTGTGAAAGAGTGAGTTCATACTCCATTCTTGAATACTTAAACAAAATTAGAATGACAATAAATCATTAAAATCAAGATATAACAGGAGTTTGCTATTTTTGAATGAATGAAGTATTTTGTGTTCTTATATCGGGAAGAAAAACATTATTTGATTGAATTAACTTTTAGATTGTTTGTAGTAACACTGTAGATAAAGTAATCATAATATCTTTCATAATGTCTCTGATTTCCGAAAGCAATTATGAAATTAGAATAACTGGTAATATTAGAAGAAAGGATTGCTGATAAATGTCGCCCTTACGCAAGACGAGATTATTGGCGACGATCTCACAATTTTGTACCTTGATCAAGTGTTGAGGACGAAACCTGATCTGGCACCTTTCTCTCCAAACATACACCCTATTGCCTGTGGAAAGAATGCGGAACTTGACCAGATATAACATGCATTAGCTTCGCTGCAAGCAGGTCTTTAGTAGCATCAGGGCTTGAATTCACGCTGGTAGGGAATCCGCGACCTCGACCACTAAGTTATTATGGCCACATAAATTAGAAGAAAGAAAATAACAGACGTTTGGCTGTTTATTCTGGAATTCCATAAACTATAAAAACATCAATATGATACTTCTTATATATCTGTAATAACGACAACAAATTCAATAACCAATATTCTATAATTAAATATGATTTTTTTGGGGGGAGGATGAATAATTCAGGGTATGTAAATTAGGAAAAAAAGTTCTCCAAGAAACATTAACACTTTTTAATTACCGAATAAAAATATTCATTACCTTTTTAATTAATGGATCGAGCTATATGTATGTTAATATATAGAAAGAATGAAATGAAAGTAAAAAGCTATTGAATTGAAGAACTAAGAAACAGTTACAGCTCAGTTATTTTTTATTCATTTGAAATTTCCTATTTATATATAGAATATTTCTATTACTTAACAAAATATGGGAAAAATAGTTTAAAATATGAATTCTAGCAGGAATAATTAAGACCATTTTGTATCAAATTTGTGAAATTTTTTTCCAGCCTTGGTTGAATGTGAGTTCCTGCGAGAAATCTGTCAATGCTGTCCAGAACAAAGTACATCTGTATTACAGACGTTAGAAAAAGGAAATAGATAAATCCCGAGGATGCGTCCCACATGTTTATCAATCACAATAAGTCTGAATGAAAAATTATCGCAAGTGCACCTCGAGGGCTCCAAGCCCTTAGTGACTAAAAGAAGTTTAGTCCTGAGAGTAATGTATGATTGAAAAGTAATCCTTCAATGGCTTTAACCTTTTTATATGTCATCCGATTTTAAAAAGTCTTGATCTACCTGAACACTGTATGCCTCCTTTATGTAATGCATCCAAGCCCTTTATTCTCCTGTGAGGTTGGGGGCTCAGAGAACTGAAGAAGATGACAACTCACATGTATATAAGGTTGAAAGAGCGAAGGTGGTCATCGCACCCATCCTTTTATCTTGTAATTCTTTTGTAAGAAAGAGTATTTTTGTTTTACATTGTAACTTTATTTTATTAAAAAAATTTCCTTTAAAAACGTAGCATTTCCAGAAAAAAATTTCTCTTGGAAGAAAAATATTTTCATGAATGAGGTTTTTATTTCTTAGATAGATATTTTTATTTGGAAGAAAATGATTTTGTATAAGAAAAATAAAAGTTTCAAATAAAATGTTTTTAGGCAATTAATTTTCAATTATTTAGTAGACCATTTTGATAATGTATTTTTTTATTTGTATACTCATATTAGAATCACACAACAGTTGTTCAAAAAGTACCTGTTTTCATGATAGAGGACATTGCTAAGTTTGTAAATACTATCATTATGTGCTGTTATCTGTTAAACGGTGTGCTAACTAATTTGACACTAACTCATTATGTCAGTATTGCTTTGGAAGCTAGAGGTGGCTCAACAAGGTACTAAAACTTCTATACATTTATAATTTTTCCTACAATCAATGATCATTTCACTTTTATTTTGTAATCACTTACTTACATCAACGTTGTATTTACGTATATAAAATTTTGTTTCATTCTGACGACTCTTTCTTGGAGTGCATATTTTTATGGTACTGAATATATATAACTGTGTGTGTGTATATGTTTGTGTGTAAAATCATTTAATTAATTATTTCCAATTGATAAAGAAATATAAACAAAAATGACTTTGTCTTATGCAATGAATATTTAGAATTTAGACATTGAAATAAAATGCACTGTTGATAATTAATGCCGTCCGCGTGCAAAGTACCTGTTTGTATGGTACTTTGGATGAGAAATAAGCCAGTTTTGATTCGCTTATCTTTCACGGCGATGTCAAGTGATCTTAAGTAAAAAAAAATTGAATTACATGTTCAAAAGAAAAACATAAACTACTACAAATATTCAATATACAAATGAACAAGATCATAATATGTTTTTGGATGCTGACTTAATAAAAGGAATAAATGCTTATGAGTGGTTCAAATATTATTAACATTAAACAGAAAAACAGCTCAAAAAATATTTTTCCATTAGACTAGGTACAGTTACCGTGACCAAATTTGTTAAGGCCCTATTGATTGTTTTAATTTGTTTATTTCCTATGTAGTAATGAAAGAAATACTCACACAGATGAAGAAATATACCGAAAAAGGATAGGTTATGCAAATGTTGTGGACTATTCCCTAAATAATTTAAATTACGATGAAGTGAATGCTTTGTTTTAAATATTAATATTAACTTCAGTTTTACAAGACAACCACATTTGTCAACAAATGATATGTTTGATGTAACTTTTTCTGGTGGAAGTTATAGAGAAGCATCCAATGCAAATGTGTATAAGGTCTATGTAAAGAGCATCGGAAGTCATGTCTTTCTGTATAGAAATATAATTGTATAGGTTACTAATTATTATGTAAATTTATTTTTCAATTGAGTACATTATATTAAATTTGAAAGGCAAACGACTTTCACTATATTTAAAACCAACATTAAAGTAATATAAGCAAGTAAAATGAATTTTACGTGAGCACGTAAATTTTAAGTATCTCTAGTGATAGCGACAAATATAAACACGCTAATGATCGAAGGTTAAGTAATGCATTTCTTTCTAGTTGCCATTGAGAACTCAAGAAAAGAAGACCAACTTACAGTTGAAGTTGAAGTAGCGAAATATCATTGCTCCCGAACTTGCCTCTTGCGACTTTCCCCTTTTTCAAAAGATAAAAGGGCACCTTAAGGCCCCCTCTCTTTTGCTCTGGGGATGAGGTGAAAGTAGTCATTAAGTTTTGGTTTCGATAATCGCCACAGGAATATTTCTACGATAGGTTTATACGACTAGTCGCGCGATGGAGCAAATGCGTGGAAAATAATGGAGATTATGTCAAAAACAAGTAGTGCACTTTACAAAGGACATTTGTAGATATACGGTACAATTATTGTGAAAATCGGTTGACAAAACAAAGGATTACCGAGGAGGCATTACTTTCGCTTCACCTCGTAGAAGAAATTAATTTTCTTCCAAGAATTACTTATTTTAATTCAAATGAAATAAATGGAATTGGTTTGAAAACGATATTTCTCTTAAGAACAAGAAATACTGAAAACTTTAATACCTGAAAGAGAATAATCAGCATTTCTTAACTGTCTGAAATAGTGATATACTTTTATATGATTGCATGAACCTTACGTAAAGTTAAGGGACTGACATAACGATAGAAATAAAACGAGCCCCCAGTACTCTAACTTGATGTAACGTGTCATATTTCTAATATAAAACTTCATATTAAGATTTAATGCATATAATACATTTAATACAATATTTATGAGAGAGAGACTCAAAAAGTACCTGCTTTCAAGACAGTTGACTTTGCTGAGGAAACATGGTGTTATCATAATTTTCTACTATATGTTACATGGCACCCTGTCAAATGTGACACTGATTCATAGGTTAGTTTTAATTGGTACCGTGACGAGCTGTTTACATCAATGTGAGTTCTGTTGTCACCGTTTAAGAGACATAGATCCATCGTTATGAACAGGAAGCAATGTAACACTCCGAATAATGGGTTGCTTCGTGTTATTCTGCACCAAACAAAGTGAAGAGATAACACGTACATTTTTTTTTCTGATTAGAAAGGCAAACAAATTGCATTTTCAATAAATCTGGCAAATACTCGAGAGATTGGGGTCAATATTACAGCTTTTCTAATCTATTATTAGAAGTATATAATATTATAAAGGAGACTCAACAAGTACACATATGGTGTTTCAAAGGTACATAGGTGTTAACATTGAGTGCTGCCATCAGTCTATCACTGCTGCTATCCAAATGAATCTGACACTGATTATAGGTTAGTTTTGATTCGACAATCATTTGTTGCCAATTCAAAATTTGATTATTTTAATTGAATTGTCGTCGTTATTTTGCGTCGAACTGTTATTTTCAAAGAGACCTGGATTCCTCTTTATGCACTAAAAATCGAAAAGAAATCAAAACGATGAGTTGTTATAGGGAATCTGTTCAAAAGAAAGCACAGAAGGTATCATCTGACTGGAAAACTTACTTTAAGGAATTGTTGAGCTGCACACACAAATGAGCGGTAACCTTTGGGATATGGCCAAAGCATTCAGAAAAAAGCGAGTTCCTATCTCCGCCCTTAAAGGCCCAGCTAGTATCGCACTTAGTAACACTGAAAAATCAGAAATTTTGGCAGATTCACTACAAAACCAATTCAAATTAAATGACATAAACACACCTATTCACGACGATAATGTAAAGGATGTCGTTCATAACTATCTACAAAATGAAGAAAATTTCCGAAATCCGGATTACCCTCCACCACTAGCCTCAGAAATTGCAGATTACATAAAGAAAATAAAAATCAAAAAAGCACCAGGGAGAGAAGGCATCACCAATAAAATGATAAAAAACTTGCCACACCTCTGCATCTTTCAACTAAGAAACATCATTCACAATATGCTAGATCTCGGTTACTTCCCGGATTCCTGGAAAACCGCTGTTGTCATCCCTATCCTGAAACCGGGTCCTCAGCAAACTAGCCGAAAAAATAATCCACAATAGACTATCAAAATTTCTACAAGACCACGATATCATCATCCACGAACAACATGGATTCGTCCCGAAATTATCCACATCACACCAACTGCTCAGAGTAGTGGAATTCATCAAGACTGGATTTTACAAAAGTCAAAATACTGGTGTGGTCTTCCTGGATATCCAGAAAGCCTTTGACCGAGTCTGGCATACAGGTTTAATTTTCAAAATGATCAACTACAACACCCCTGCATATCTCGTAAAAATAATAAACTCATATCTACACAATAGAAGCTTTCAAGTCACCATTAATGAACAACTATCAAATCTAAGAAAAGTTGAAGCTGGAGTCCCGCAAGGAGGAATCCTCTCAACCACCTTGTTCAATTACTACGTGAACGACATCCCTAAACACCAAAATACAAAAATATGCATGTATGCAGATGACACTGCGATACTAGGAAGACACTACTTTTCACCAAAAATAGGCCAAGCACTAAACTAACACCTACAGAAACTAGAAGCATGGTACTCTACTTGGAAAATAGCCCTGAACGTTTCCAAGACAGAGGCCGTCTTCTTCTCCAGAAACTACAGAAAAATAGAACCAGACATTTTTCTGGAAAACAAAAATATACCCTGGTCTCTAGACACCAAATATCTTGGTGTAACGTTGGATAAAAAACTCACTTTTAAACAACACGTTCTACGAATTAAAAAGCAGTATAATTCTGCAGTAAATAATATTTTTCCCCTTATTTCGCGTAAATCTACATTAAGTAGACGTAATAAATTGCTTATCTACACCCTGATACTAAGACCTATCCTGACCTATGCTAGCCCAGTCTGGTCGCATTGTGCTGACACAACACTGGAATTATTAGAAAAATCCTAAAATTCCACCATTAGAATGATAGTAAGAGCACACTGGTACATGAGAAACACAGACATAAGATACTCAATTAAACTTCCAACGCTTAAAAACTTCATTAAAAAATTATCAGGAAATTTCTACCAAAAAATTGATACCTCGAGCAATAAAACCATTCAAGAAATAGAAAAGTACACCCCACTCAGAAACAACCCACAACTACACAGACCACGAGAAATTTTAATTCTTTAATTTCACTTATATTATAAAAACACTGGTAACACAAGCACACTCCTCACAAAATCTCACCCCTATGCACCCACCTATATATACAGAATTAACACACCACACCATCGACCAATCACAGAGCGCACTCTCACTGCGACCAGACTGAACAAGTAAGCAGGAATCCAATAGAGTACTGCTGCAATATCCTAAGCCTAAACTCATGAATTTCAACCATCTTCTCTTTTGGATTAATTTTAACAACACTAGTATTCAACTAGTGATATTCTAATATTAATAATATATATTCAGCATATTTTTCAAAATTAATTTCATATTTTCCAAAAAGCTATTGCACTGTAATTTTATTTTATTATCTTAATATCTAAATCTTAACTTCTGGGCAAGTGTAAAACCAAAATTCAGTCTCACCTCAAATAATAGCCAATTCACAGGGGATTAAAGCCCGAGAGGGTTATGTTCCCCGACAAAAAAAAGTCGATGAGATGATACACACAAATGGCTTTATATAAACAGACTTCTTAGGAAAAAATAAGGGGAAAAAATAAACAGACAGTACTATAGTAAATTGTTCCGAATTCCCACATTTCCTCTTTCTATTTTCTGTTCTTTATACTGGTACTCAACTCCCGCATATTTATTTATTCTTTAAAAAAAATTATAAAATATTTTCTTTTGATAGAAAACAACGATATCTCTAAACCTTTTAAGTCGAAGAACTAAAATCGTTAGATTATTTAAATTGATAAGATCAAATATTTTAATATATATATATATATATATATATATATATAATGTTGATTATAACTATTGTATTTATTCAGAGTCGCGAAGGCATATTTTCTCACTTAGTGGAAATACAGTAATCGATGCTTCTAATATTAGAACTTGCTCTATTAAGCAAAGAGAGAGAAATAAATAGCCATATTTTTTGTAACTATACTTCTTATTCTGAAGATAATCCCCTTCACAATTCTTCTTAAGCTCACATCGAATTTTCTTCTAACAGAAAAGGATTTTGTCTTGTTCCAATATTTATGTAGTAAAAGCAAATCCAATGGAATAAATGCGGAAAATCCACCAGACTAGTGCCTCTAGTCATGATACTTTTCCCATGACTTAAACGTATGTAGATTTTTATTTATTTTGTATTGTATTTGATTCAGAGAGAAGTCTAACTATAAAACATTGTGTAACTTTAGTTCTTTGGTTTGGGGGAGGGACTGAAATTATTTTATTTTATAATGTTTTTGAATTCTTATAAATTGGAACCTATTTCTTAAGTGAGTGACACTTACAATTTATGGTGAAACAACCAAATCTAGCTAAGCTGCACCCAACGTGTGTTTAAACACTTTGCTAGACTGAAAAAAGAATGAAAAAAATAAAAATTGTTTCTGAATATAGGGTTGAAAATAGAGAAGAATCGTTGAAGTATTTCGGGCGCGCTTCTCTCCTATTAACCAAAGACAATAAATTCCGTAGGGAAGAAAAGTTCGTTAGAGTACTTGTTGTCACGATATCCCTACTTATATAAAGAAGGAAAATCCCTAAGGGGTTTTGCGATAAAGTAAATTCCTTAAGAAAGAAAAGTAGACAGTAAATTCCTTACAAAGCCAGTAAATTCCTTAGGAAAGAAAAATTTATTGGGAGTACTTAGTGTCCTGATACGCAATCTTATATAAAGAAGGTTAGTCCCTAAGGAGTTTGCAATAACTGAAAATAACTTTAAATCAGCAATAAAAGTAATACGGGAATTATAATTTGTAATTACAATCAGATGGCAAAGTCAACTAATAATGTGACATCCGATTTCCTAACTTGGATACCATAGCAACGTCAAGACTTGAAAGTGTTTTAAAGTACATCAGCTGTAACGCAGAACGGTCTTTGGAAGTTCTTGCACCACTATTAGCCTTCCACTGGTTTGTTACACTTTTCACTAATTTATCTTAGTGTTTTAAACTGAAAGATCAGTTTTTTTTCATTTGGTATTACTGTCTTCCACAAAGTAAGAGTACTAAATTTCTTGAAAAATAAAGATGTTATGTTTTTGAAAAATCTATAAATTCATATATGTTCATCAAACACTATTTTTCTTCTTAGTTCATCCATGTTGATGAGTTTTTTGAACCGAGGAAGGAGCTTCCTTTTACCTTCGTCAACTTTTCGTGGTACTGTTTGACGGCACATTGGACCTCATTGGCAATCGAATACATTTTTACGTTTATAAACTACTTTCGAGAAAAAAAATAATAATCTGAAGGTTCCAGATCAGGGATGTAAGAGGGGTTGTTGATGATGTCCTAGCCGAAGGAGTTCAATAGTTGCTTTGTGGAGGTAACTGTGCAAGGGCGTCGCTGTCAGAAAACAAACTCACTCTCTTCAATTTTATTTACCTTCTTTTGTTTTTAATCGTCTTCCGTAGTTTCTAAGACTCCGGTCTATCAGCAATTTTGATATCGTAATCTAATGTTAAACCTGAGGAATTTCTGTTATCGTCCTCTAATCGGTACTATTTATCTACTTGAAATCAAAACCACGAACACTAAATAGCAAAAAATAAATTATGCTTCTGCAGAATTACATTTTTTCTCCGATTTTTGAAAATATTTTAGAACATTTCTTAAAAACCAAGAAACCTACATACAAAAAATTAAAATAGGGGTAAAAACATTTTTAAAAATAGGAGGGAAAAATAGAATTTCGCAGAAACATTCATTATTTTTTGCTCCTTGAAATGTACTTCTTTGCAATCAAATAGATAAAATAGTATACACTTGAGGACGGGGTAGTACAAAATTAGATAAGTTAACATTACGATATCTAAATCAAAATGGCTTTAAGGGTTTAAGGGTTTCTCGGAATAATTCGGATATAATTGCTTCCTTCTACAGTACAATTTCAGAAAGAAGAATCTCTTGTTGATCGCAAAACACAGAGGCCATGGTGTTTTGGACAGAAGCAACGATTTTGAATATTTTCTGCAAACTTTACCCTCACGACACCATTTGTACTCTTTAGTATGGTTTATAATATGATATCAGTATATAAACAATATTTAATTCATTAAAAATCCAATTTAATCCATCAGCATATAAACAATATTTAATCAATCCGGTGCGTTTCTCTTTACCGGAAAAGAAATGCATTAAGCTCCACAGTTTCCGGTTGACGGGATTCGAATTTGAGCCCCTCATTTCAACACGGCACTACAACAAGTTTTCAACCGACTGATACAAACGAGCTCTCATTCTATTCCCACTTCTTTGATCTTTAACGTAGGGTGGGCAAATGCTTTGAGACAATAACTCCATAACGATAAATTTTTTTGTTTTACATATTTTCCCATTTCCTATTGTACCCCTGAAAACTACATGTGTCCTCTGTGCAAAACATTTGTTTTTAGAAGCTATTAGTGAGCTGAGAATAGAAAAAGAGAAGATGAGGTTAAAGCAGAGATTCTCCTTTACTACACCTTAGGAAATTCGTCTCTTCCCAAAGATGGGTGAACACTTTAAGGGACATTATTTTTGTTCTGATGTCGAGATGAAAACTTCCTTTAAAATCTGGTGTCGACAACAACCATCGAAATGCATCTATAAGGGATTAACCTGATTATTAACATCTAGTCGCAAATGCATAGAAAGAGATGAGACAATGGGCAGCGAGTAATATAAGACTTTGAAGATATATTTAGTTTTCTGATTCAACAAGAATTGTGAGAATAGGTTTATAAATTAAAGGATTTTGGCCATGGAGGCATTATAGTCAATCCTGCCTTGTATAAATATACATGCACTTTTTTATTTCTATATCTCCGGCTTTTTTCAATATATTATTCCGTAAATCTCAATTTTCTTTCTTTTCTCATTTCCTTTTAGTTTGAGGGTAGTAGAAGTTCTCAAGTAATAAAACCCTTAACCGTCAGAAAATAAATGCTGTTTATGCAGTTCGTCTATTGCCGTTGAAGTGTATTGATTCGAAAAAATTGCAGTTATTTTGGCATTCAATTTTGGCATAGTCTTGCTGTACCTACGATTAGATTGTGAATGCAAAAGGTAAATATAAGTTGAATCATAGTTTTTCCGCTGGAACGTATAGTTAACGTTTCAAATAATATCGAAGATTCGTTTATTTCTTCTATTTTTGCAGAAAAAGGAAAAATTAAGCATGAATGGATGATAAAGTGGCTTACCCTTTTATTCTTTCACATCGATTTGGGAACGCAAACAACTTATACATAAGAGAAATTTGTGGATTTTGTCTAGGTTTTGTAAGACGGACGAATTAATAAATTTATCGGAGTAAGGGAAATGAAATATTCAAAATTTCAAAACGTGAATGAAGTAAAATTTATACGTCACCATTTTTTTGGGAGTAGGGGCAACCAAATGATTATGATCTCAAGCCTGGTGATCCTAGATTGGAAATACGAATTCGAATCCTGTTTCTACAAAATACTAATCACATGATCTAATGAAAAATCATTATGATTCAATATCTAATGAGAAATGGTCTAATGAGAAATCACATGATCTAAATTTTCTTAAATGCCATAGAGTCGAATTCAAGTAAGAATGGAACCACATTAGGTGTCATTCTCATCGCCTGTGTTATCATTCAAATTATAGTCCATCAAGATTAGTAAATCATGTTTCTCTAGTGAGACGATAATTCTACCAAATTAATTCTTACACAGAAGCTCAAACTATATGAAAAATAATACGAACTTACATTTCACGTAAGTATATTAGAAATATAGAATAAAGAAACTGCTACAATTGTCTGATGAAAATATATTATTTCAATCTATAAATTTGAGAATGCATATTAAAAATTAATAATTATCTCAAAAAGGAGCAAATATGATTATAATAAATTTCTTTATTTTATATTATTTTAACAATATTTCTCTAAATGAATAGGACTAGTTATTAGGGATAAACACTTATTCCGCCTTATGTGTCAGAACTTATTCATTTAAATGCATGACAAAATTGTAAACCTTAGAAAATAATTCATAACTCGGGTAATAAAAAGTAATTTTCGCTTGAGATTCGAGAATAGTTGGAGGAAATTAATTTTTTAAAATACCTCAACATTTTTAAAATTTGCACCATTTCGCAACAGATAAATACACATGTACTTTTATATCAATATGTATCATACGATAAGCCAGAATTTCATAACATTAAACATAGGAGCATAAAAGAGAAGAAGCACTTTCACATCATTGGTAGAAAATCAGTATTCTCTCTGGATAATTGATGGAATTTCGAATGTTAAATTTCTTCTGAAAATAACTCAGTTGTTTATTAGGTGATTAACGTTTTGATTAGAAAGAGAATGAGAAAGGGTTAATGAACTCGTTGTCGAAATCTGACAGGGGGGGTGAGGGGCGACGACCCCTTAACACTTTCGATCACTCGGGTTAATTACTGTTGTATAATAATATGCCCCGTCGATTAAACAATTATCCTATTACGTATATGACTGGGGACTAATGAAAAGTTCTGTAATAAATGTGTTACCGTGGAAACTCTTTATCTAATTTGAATGATGACGTTCCTGACTCAATGCTTAAGTTCTTTTTCAATGGTGGTTCATTTACTTTAACTAACTGTATGCATGGAAAGATTATTCCTTTTCCATGGATACCAAACATAACAAAACTAAAACAAATGTCTTTTATAATTGGAATTATTGATTGAAAATTAATTTACTTTAAAACCTTAATACGAAGAATATGTATGTATACCTATATATAGAATATATGTAAGAATGTAATAAATTGTTGGAGTTAATTAGACATAATAATTTTAAATCATCGAAAATCATTCAAAATTGCAAATAATAATCTCTAAAGACAAATTTAAAAATTTATTAAGGCTCAAAGCTTACAAATATTACAGAATTAATTGAAAAAGCAGTAATTACCAAAATAATGACAAAATAAAATTAATAGTAATAACTTAAAATAGCAATGTACAAAGTATTATAATTAATAAGATCCATAAATTTACTGAAACACAAATTATGCATAAGAATTTTAATCTAAAACATGTATAACATAATTAAAATTACAACTTAGCTACATACGAAACTTCCCAAAACGTAGCAAATCTCAAGAGAAAAGAAAGGATTTATTGAAAAAAAAAAAAAAAAAAAAAAAAAAAAAATTTAATTAAATAAATTAATAAAAAAAAATTAAAAAAAATGATTTTTTTTAAAAAAAAAAAAAAAAAAAATAGAGACAATGTGATGTAAGTACTGTACCATACTTTAGAATATGGAATGTGTGTTTAAACCGGTTTTATGTATCGATGTATCATGCTTATGTGCAAAACAAAAGTAATAAAAATTTTAGAAATGAATAGACTTTAAAATTAGAAAAAGAAAAAAAAGTAAAAGACACACATTAAAATCATAGCAAATAATCATAATTTTTTTTAAGAAAATTTCTATACCCATTAATACAAATTTAAAAAAAATATTTTAAAACCTAAGCTATTAAAACTTTTATTTATTATAATGTCATTGTGCTCAGTTCTACCCGAGATGTAATTATAAACATTGTTTAGCTGCCACTCTAGTGACTGATCGTATATAGAGAAATAAAGAATTTACTAAAAATACTATTAACTATTCCAATTTTTTAAAAATTTTTATAACCTTAAACCGAGTAAACTTTTATGTTTAATAAATTATGCAAAAATAAATTTGCTTAAAACAGCGAAAATAAGACTATTAAAATACATAACAGAAAGTGTTTTAAAAATCTATTGGCCAGAATGGAAAAAAATATTCCAACAAAACAAAATTTTAAGCAAATATTAAAGAAGAGATTTAACACAAAAATAGTCAAAACTATACCCGTATATGCACACAAAAATGCATATATATTAAGCATATATATATATATATATATATATATATATATATATATATATATATATTAAAATAAAAAATTTATGAAATAATAATTTTAAATTATTCTTTCATAAATTTGACACTTTATATCTTCTCGGAAGATATATTGAATATATCTTCCGAGAATTAAGTATATATATATATATTCATACTTAATTCTCGGAAGATATATTCAATATACTATAAAGTCAAAAAAATATAAATCATTATTTTTAATTTCGCTTAATTATTTTTAAAACTTCATTATTAAAATATATGCTGGGAAACTCACTTTAATTCAACAAGTAATAAACTTGTTATAAAAAATCTCTTAGTTCATTGCAATTCATTAAATTATTTCTTATAATACAATTAATACTGATGCTTTTAAATATAGAAATATGTAAACAAGAAACAGGCACCATATTAATACGAAATTTAAAAAAAAAAAAGCACTCTTGTTATAAATATTTCTCCAGTAATTCTCTTTTCAATAATTTTCAGTTTTGTCTCAATATTCTGGTTCATAATCACTATTATAAGTTTGAATGATATTTAAATATGCAGAACAAAACATAAATTAGGTTTAGTTTCAGAAAGGATTAATGTATTTCATAACAAGTAGTTCAGCATTATATCTACAAATAATAAAATTATCTTTTTGAATATAATTATCTTCTTAAAAGTATGAATATGTATTAAACTATCACTTCCTGGTCCTCCTAATGGAATACCTGTAGTCTGTTTAATTTTCAAAATTATTAATAATGTAATTTTCTCTTCGTACAATATTAAATAAATATTTATATTTGTCATAAGCAATTACTTCATGTACATTATAATCCATTTAAATAATTAACAATATCTTAATGTGATCATCTATGTCTATCGAATTAAAGTAGTCTTTAAAATAATAATTATGAAAAGTAAATATATTGTCGTCTTTTATTTTCTTAATAATACCTAAATTATTTTTAATGAATTATTATTAAAATTATTAATAGTATCTTATAATATTCTGCAATAATTTACAGACTTTTTTAAGTATTGACTATTAATAACTGCTCTAAATTTAATGGCTGTCTTCATGAAATTTTGGAGTATGAGGAAATTTAATTTCTTAAGTTAGTAAACTTATTTTTTATGCAGCTGGAATTCTATTATTAATTTCAATGACACTAATATTATTTTCACCTAATTATTAATCTCTAATATATGTTTATTAGTTATTAAATTATAATAATAATTACAAATTATTGCAAAATTATTTAGTAATTTGTCAATATAACTCTTTTTGTAAATCTGTTATTCTATTTTAATAGCTTGTATATATATATATATATATATATATATATGCGTGTGTGTGTGTATATATGTATATATATATATATGCGTGTGTGTATGTATATATATATTTATATATGCGTGTGCATATGTATATATATATATATATATATATATATGCGTGTCTATACAAATAAAACTGTAATATTATATCAAATTTAATGCAGCAGACGTAAATAAAGTGTGATTCTTAACACAAAATTTCTAAAGTTACAAAAATTGTACTGTTTGCACTTAAAGTCAACATTATTCATTAGAGTAAAAGGCATACAATACTTTTCTGAGCAGTAATTGTCCTATACTTTCCTGTTTTCAGGGTGTATTTATATGTAAACATATTGAAGAGGCAAATCATAATGAACACCCATTTAATATGGTATTGGCTTATCTTTCAAACGCAAAACACCTGCAACCTGACTAGGAATGGAATGTTTACTTTTAATTTAAAAATTAATGATAATAATAATAATTTGTCATCGATAAATTTAGTATAATTTCTTAAATAAAACAATAATTAAAATCTAAGAGAGCAACAAACTAAAACTTAATTTAAAACTATTTTTTTTTCAGAGATTTACAAATCAAGTTTTACAATTTTGCTACGTTTTCGAATGCTCGTATTTTTTAAAATTCATTGACTAATCGGAAATAAAAATTAATTAGTTTTAATTTTCTTTAGATCAGTAAAATTAAAACTATAAAAATCTTCAAATGTAAATATAATTAATTTTGCGATTTAAAAGTTTTTTCGTTGTGATTTTATTTTTAAAATAACAAATCGATTCTTATCAAAATATAATTAAGCAGCTGAACACATTAGAAGAATACTGATCATAGTTTGAAGCGAAAGAAACATGTATTTAATCATTTTCCCGATAAGGACAATTTATTTTATTTTTCCATTTATTTCAATTTCCATTTCATTAATCACCTATAGTTGTAACTAAAATAAATATATGCTGGGACAAGAGTGAAAAACTTCCATAAACGTTAAGAACATTTTGCTAATTTTTTTGTTAAGTTTGCGTTAAATTATATAATACCCAGTGAGTACTAATTATACTATATTATGTTATAATCGATTTTATATACTTAATTTGATATATTCAAGAAAAAGTGCTTGCTGCACTGATATTTGCTATTTATTTTTGTGTGCACGTCGCATGTTGAGTAAAGTATTGTAATGTCCTAGTACACGATACTAGTCATTAATCACCTATAGTTGTAACTAAAATAAATATATGCTGGGACAAGAGAGAAAAACTTCCATAAACTTTAGGAACATTTTGCTAATTATTTTGTTAAGGTTGCGTTAAATTATATAATACCCAGAGAGTACTAATTATACTATATTATAATCGATTTTAAATACTTAATTTGATATATTCAAGATAAAGTGCTTGCTGCAATGATATTTGCTATTTATTTTTAGGTGCATGTCGCACGTTGAGTAAAGTATTGTAATGTCCTAGCACACGACGTTTTAGTGGAACGTTTTATAGAGTTCTCATGTCTCTTTTCTTCTGAAATTTTGGTACAATGAATTGACCACGCCTCTTCCAAAATTACTGGACATAATCATTTAGTTTGATTGGATAGCTGGGTAAAACTAAAACATAGCTATTGGTCTCTAAGTGCTCCCACCGGTGCAGGAATTGGCACCTGTAACATTCAGCATCTGTTGCTAAGTTGTTTTTGGTTCACAGGGGAGTCGGATTCTAAAAGGTCAAAATTCATGAGAAACAAAAAAGTTGCTTACCCTTCGTCACGAGTCTAATTACTACCTTTAATGATGATCATATCCGTATGAAAGGGGGATCACTAACAAACTTGTTAATGTATCCGTACGCCTTTAAAACCATTTTTTGCCAAAATTTTCGATTTTCTAACAAAAATTAAACTTCTTTCTTTCTAATAGTGTTTGAATTTCCCATACAATAATGCATTCTTGATTAAACAACTTAAAAATGGTTTACAAACGTTCTCTTTCCTTCACAAGACTGAGAAGCAAGATAGAATTTTAGAATGAGTATGAATTTTAATAATTATATACTAATTTGATGCTTTAAACCCATTTTTGCCTAAAATATTTTAAAATCTCATGTGGAGCGTTTTGGTACCGAAATTCCAGAGCAAAACAAAGTACATCACGTATGAAAATTAAATTGGCAGGTATCACCAAACACATCAAACAAATTTCTCTTTCTCTTGAAGGTTACCTCCTTTCTTTATCAACACCATTCATATGAGAGAACAAATTAAAATATCAAAAAAATGTACATCGAATCAAATTACCATTAAAAGATGCGCGTTATTTTCTTAAACGGCATAAGTTTCAAATAGATTATACCCGAGAAGCGAAAGAAAAAAAACTCGTCTGATTGGAAATAAATAAAAACTGTTATGATTTCTGAGCACCCGCTATTACTCTGAAATGATGACGAGCACTGAATTAACAAGGAAAGGAGAAACTTTAGGGTTGTCATATATAATGACCTTGTTAAACCTGACAAAAACATTGTCATATTCAGCAATTTATCGCCAACAGTGATTTCTTCACCAAGTCTGTGAAATAAACAGCATTCTAACCAACAATTACGTAAATCACTCTTTTTAGAAGTGCTTAACGGAATAATTAAAGAAAAATAGGATAATTCTAAAACACTAAGAAATCACAGAAAACAACGAATTTATTTTATAATCGCTTATAAAATATAAACAAAACTGTAATTTAATTTGTCATAACTGTCAATATATATATATATATATATATATATATATATAACGAATACTCAATATTATGTATAGGAAAAACTGGATGCAAAAATAAATTTGTAATGTATTACAATAAAACTCTTGTTAATAATAGCGAAAAATTAAAAAGTGATGTTAATATTAGAGCATTTTCTTTTCCAAAAGAATGTTTTACTTTATGTATCGTAATCAAACATTGGGCACTTTATTGCCTACTCCATATCTAAACGTCTTAAAAAAGCATATATTACATTTATCTAGTTATTTTACTTTCAGGTTTTTTAAAAATCTATCGCAGTCCTAGACGCCTTAAAAAAATCTAGTTCTGTTTTTTCTTATAGATAAATTTAGGAGTATCGGAATAAATTTCACTGAATCAATTTTATGAAACCAAAATTTAAAAAAAAAATTACTATTCTTTTAAACAGAAAAGTAAATTGAACTTAACGTTGGGTCGAAGACAAACAATTCTACGAATGAATTCAACAATGAGTATAAACTTTTTTGGCAAACCAAAATACTAAATAAACATAATTGTCTACAGCATTTCTACATTTTTTTACGTAAATTTATGTAGAATCACGATGCGTTTAAAAAGATGCTCATCATTGACTCTCATACTAAAAGTTAAGTTGATTTTTTAAAAAAAAAGTACGAAAACTTATATTTTCTAGTGATATACACATTTCAGAATGAGTCGAAATCTTGCATTTAATTACTGACACTTCATTTTTCGATGTTCCTCAAATTTAATTTTTCTTTTCATTTCTCAGACTGAATTGTTTTATTTTATGATGTCTTGAAAACATTTTCGTCTCGTCAGACGATATTACCCACGGAACTTTTTAACAGCTTCCTGAAAGTCTCATTTACGTTTCGAAATGGTTTCCTGTGAAGTTTTTATAGAACAACATACTGAGAATAAGATGTTCCTTATGTATAAAATGTATTGCCGTATTTTTCCAAAACACTATCAGTAATACGAGCTTCAAACTCATACAAATCCTCTAATCAAATTTTGAACAAGGTTCGTTATTTTACTTTTTGCCAGTCTTACTTGAAATTGTTCAATTTTGCTTGAAATAAGGACCATTACTGAAATAAGAGAGTATCGTCAATTTGTTTTTTGAACAATATTTTCATCCACAAATCCAGATAAAGTCAAGTACAGAGTGCTGCTTGGCGTCTGGCGATTTTTGGGTGAGAAAACGATTTCAATCTAGTAAATTATTTTGTGGTAACCCTAATAAATGTTTCTTATTACACATATCCAAGATCACGTGTTATCTATTCTTGATTTCATAAGAGCGGCAAACGTTTTTTGAAAAACAAAAAACGATTTTTTTAAAAATACGTCTCACTGTTCTTTGTGCATATTAGCCTTTCTTTCCATATTTATTTATTGTTCTCTGTGATTTTTTCTTTAATTGCTTTATTAAGTATATTTAAAAAAAAGCAATTTTCTTTATTTGTATCACTTAAAGCAAAACCGTAAAATACATGTTTTACAGTGGTGCATGAATAAACATTTTATTTTGAGATATGTTGATGGTGATTATGATTATTTATTAACATTTCATTGAGATGCAACACGAGTGATATTGGCGATGGACTCGATAATTTTGAGTTTCGGCCAAATGACTAGGACTACATCTGAGAACTGTCACCTCTCTCTCTCCAAACATCTACGCTTTACTAACGGGAGAAATAGGGACTTCAACCAGATAAGATCTACAAGGCTAATTTATAGTGGAATCATCTGACTCAAAGAAAACAAAGCAGACTGCTAGTCTGCGGACTGAAGCCTTAAGTTAATGCGGTCATTTGAGAAAGGTCGAATACTCGGTATCTGATAACAATATTTAGCTTACAAGGAATAAATTCATTCATTCTCCACCAGAGGAATTACACTAAGAAATTATTTTTATTTGTATAAATTTTATTTCATAACAAACTACTATATGTCATATAATTTTTTTAGTCGGCAATTCTAATATAAATTATCATATCATTTATTTCATTTTTTATATTTTATTATAATATATAAATTAAGATACATAAATAGCCCAAATAAAACAACATACTTTTTGACTAATAATTCCTCTTTAAAATATTGATTCGTCGCTTGTGCTAAATCAATATGTCTAAGTAATGGATAGTTACAACTCTTAAAATTAGAACGTCTATTCCTTTCCTAATATTACTTGATTAATTTTAAGTATATTAATTTTATTGCCTTGAAAGTAACCTGTGGTAATAAAAAACATCGGTGAAATTTTGTTCTTTAAATAATTAGTTGTAATCAATTAATTTTTATTAATTATAGTTAAATTATCATATTGTTATCCAAAACAATAGTGTGTAGTATTTCAATAGAGCGCTTTAAAATGTGAGAACAAAGCTCTTAAAGCTTTGACTTAGACATAGTTACAATATGAGTAGAAGGAAACCCATTGATAAAAGCTTATCTGGTTATAACATATTTGCTTTGAATTCGCTTATAAGAATTGAATGGATCGTATTAACTTCGTCATTTTTTTCGAACGATTTTTATAAACATTTTTGGTGTCGAAATACTTTGGGCTAATACGGTAGTTACAGTATATTACAATAGTTATTTATAACACAATTGATTATTATCAATAAGGAGCAATGTTATTTACTCTAATTATAAATAATAAAATTTATTTATTTAAAATTAATTAAACTATAATTATTTATATTCGCATTCCTTTTATTCTTATCGTCCTAAATTATACATTATAGCAGTAATTATTTGTAAATATGTTTTTTAAACTTATAAGAATATTTTATAATAATAATTTTACAAATATAAATCATTGTAATATATAATTATAAGCAAATATTTATAATTGATATTAATTACATTGGTCAATAACTAATATAATTATTTATAGTTAGATATTGTAACTTTTGTAAGATAAAATTACATTACAATCTTAACAATCTCGTTTAGTAAGGTCTAAATGTGACATTTTTATCACCAAAATTCTATATTGTTCTGGTTTATTGTTCATTTTCGACATAATTTTTTGCGTATCACTACTTTGGGGATCTATTATATAACTCGACAAATTTTCGCCAAAGGATACCCGTTATTTTACTTTAATTCGCCGAAAAGGGCACAACCGATACTCCGCTTTAACTCTAAATCCTTCTAGTTTGTGTTTTATTGATAGTTTCCGGCTGAACTATGGCCGAATGGTAATGGTCAGGAGCTAAAACTGGAGTAGTTAACGTCGATTACTGTATTTGATCATTAATGCCGATGAAGACCCATTGTATAGCTGAACGGATGCACTTCACACTAGGCTGGGCTGAAAGTCTTCACGTTGAAATAGTATAGAAGCTAGGAGAGTAGCGTGTTAACTCAAGATTCAGTCATCGTCTCTCAACCGAGTTTCAGAATTGCAAGTTTCCTCGTCAATAGCCCTTGCATTGCTTCTAAGTTAAATAATAAGTCTTTCAATGTGGCTGAATTATTTATTTCCGGCTGAAAATTATAACCTCTGCGAATACTCCGGGCAATTTATTTTGATCCACTGTTGGGTGACTTGGTTTACACCTAAGGTATCCACGTGATAAATCACTGCTTGGCGTACTCACAAGCTTGGCAATGCTGCGGGTGTTGGTTTGGACAGAGACACATGCTAATCCATCTGATATTTATTTATTAACACACCATTGAACTATGTACAACGAACTCCGAGGGAGCATTATGTTACAGCGCAAATCGAGAAGAGAGAGAATGAGTTATTTCTCGAAAGTGAAAGTGAGCGCGCTCCAGGGTTGCAGCCTTTGGCGAGGAGCTCCTCGCAGCGCCCTCAGAATCTGTTTGGCGGTCTCCACAATCAGTGAATAATCTGCCTGTTAGCGAACCCCTGCAGCAGTTACGCCACAACGCAATCGTTGAGAGAGTGAAGAAAGTTCTGCTACACCGTGGGACAATCCTCTCGGAAAATAAATCGGTTGGAGGTCTTAATTTGAAGCCGGATCTGATTGCTAATATCGATGGCGAAATCAAGATCGTGGACATAACGGTTCCCTTCGATAACAGACAATCAGCATTCTGCGCCGCCCGCCAAAGAAAAGTCGACAAATATAAACCTGTTGCCGAACATTTCAAGAAACAGGGCTTCTCCAAGGTCTCCACTGAAGCAATTATTGTGGGAAGCTTAGGATCTTGGGATCCCTCGAACGACAAGTTTCTCCTGTCTTGCTGCTCGAAGTCGTACTTGTTTCTGCTCCGGAAGTTGTGTGTCTCTGACACCATCAGATGGAGTAGGGACATTTACATTCAGCCCTTGACCGGGAAAAAACAATATAGCGTGGGTCCCACGTTCACTTAGACATTTCAATCTAGAAAGGATTGTGGACTAAACTGATAAATTGCATTATCGAATTCCGATAGTGCATTTTTTTTCTTCTTGCAAGTTATATATTTATTTTGTTTTAATTGACTGGGAACTTGTATGTTATATTTTACTTTTTTACTGTATATTTTAATTGTATTATATTATGTTACTCTGTATTATATTATTTTCCTCAATTTGTTAGATTTTCAAGGTTTTCATTGTTCCATGAAATTTACTCCGATGGTAACTTTCCTTGGACTTCGAGCAGCACATCTAAAGTAACTTAATTAAGCCCAAATAAAATAGTCCCAAATCATGACTATTTCGTTGTGAAGCCTAACATTACGTACAAACTCTATACGTAAGCAACGTCAATGAAAGGGCTTTGAACCTCAATAAATCTATTGTGTATTAGCCCCTCTATAAGACAGTCTTTAGGAGGATGAGGCATGATCATAAGATCCGTGTGTTAAAAATTCGTCACTCTGTCAAATACGCCATCAAGATCCAAAAGAATTTCGTTTTAGTGTTGAAATGGTGTTTTAACTACGATTGAGAGAGAGAGAGAGAGAGAGACGAAATATTAATTTCACCTCAGAGGCTTACCTTCTTCATGTAAGTACAGGAATCATACCCGCAAAGCACACTACTGATCTTTTCTTTCTTGTGGAGTTTGTTGTTTTTTTGGAATACTTTACCTATTCTTCTCTATTTAGTTAGTAAATTTCCCCTTTTTTTGTGTCCAGACAACAATTAAAACTAATGTTTGGCTCAGTTCAGCTAGATTTGACATTTTGTGTCATAAACATAAACTGGCACTTACTTACTCACCCTTTTATAAATTATTGAAAATTTAATTACAACTCTGCTTCTTAACTATGTGACATTTAAATTAGATATATGCGTTAGAAAACTTTATGCATGAATTTGTGACAATGAATGCAGGAATCTTAGGATGATTCCTGAAGATTTGAGTATCCGCTGTGCAATGGTTTTCGTAATAGCCGAGTAATGCTGGTTGCCAGCTAGACTGAGAATTTTCAATCGAGTTATGATTTTCATTGATTATTTTTCTAAACTCATTATGTAAAAGGACTGATGCTCATTAAATTTGTTATGGGCCCAAAATTCTGAAGTTGGCTGAGTGTGGAAGCTAAGACACGTCTTTTCAAATTAAGATATTACTCTCGTCATTTGCCCGAGATGGAAAATTAAGAGCTTCGTCGCTAAAAGACCCTAATATTATTTTTAGAATGTTATTAATAATTCAATAAATCAGTACTAAATTAATTGTTTTCTTACATACTGATTCCTTATTCATGTTGCATTTACAAGCATTATGTGGAGTTATTGGTCTTATTTTCGTTATTTTGAGCTCTTTCTAAGTGACGAGGAAAACGCTTGAGCTGCCCCCCACCCATTCTCCTAATTTGCACACTAAATTAACATCAGGTCTCTGTGTCCATAACTTATTTAACGCTACTCTAATGTAGGAATTTTAACCTCTCTAAAAAGATAAACACAGCATCATTTTATTAACTTTCAAAATATCTCCTGCTGATTGCTTGCTAATATCGTACTTAGAAGCTACGCGAGAGCTATTTGCAATGGAAATCATAATTTTGTCCCTCAATCTGGTCACGAGGACGAGACCCAAATTGACTCATCCCTCTCCAAACTTCTACACCACGCCATGGGGATCCAGAGTTAGAACTTGTATAATTTCACATGCATCAACTCCGCTACACTAAGGGTATTTAGTGGCCTCTGAGCTGCACCCAAGGCTCGACAGAAACAACGTGACCTTGATCATTACGCCACTCTACTCATTCGAAATGCAAATCATATATTCTCCACTCTTATCTAGAAAATATTAAAAAACAAGTTAAAACAGTAACCATCTTGTTCCCAATTTACCATGGGAACCAGACATAATCTAAGAGAAAGTTTTAGATAATAATTTTGAGGTGAAAACTTATTTTTTTCTTGATTGAACGGATTACAAAAGCTTTCTATCCTATTATGTTTCCCTTTTCGTATTTATCCATAAACACCTTTTGCCGTTTTATAGAATTATTTATTTGTTCTTTCGGTTCCAAGGTCGTAAAAAAAGGCCAAAAATGTTATTAGAGGGAAAGAATGTTCCTTAATGTCACCTAAAGCTAGTTAGAACGCAGATTTTTTTCACTTCACTTCGGACGTGATACGAATAAATGCATAAAAATAGAAGCTGTTGTCTCTTGCTACAAGGTATAGGTATTATAACAAATTTTTTTCTGATCGTAAGTATTTTTCGAAAGAGTTTTCGAAGCAAATTCTCGCTCGAGAAAGAGGTTACGTGCTTATAACAGTTCATTATTTTTAAATTTGGTACTTAAATAGTCAAACAATTCCTGGGGCATCTTAAGATACTATTAAGGTAGATCACTTGGTATTGTACATAAAGAAGGTAAGAAACCTCTAAATAATGATAAAAAGATGTTTTACATCTAGGTAATTAAGGAAGATATAAGAATATAAAAAAATATTTTCAAACGAATATCTTGCTGCATGTGTTTAGAGTTGAATTTTAATTTTTTTCTCTCTCAAACTATTTACAAAATGATGCAAAATATCTTTAATTAAGTATTATACTGCATTAATTTTGTAACAATAATAAAAAATGTCGAAGACTGCACTATAATTATTAGTTTGTGTAAATGTTTTTAGAAATATTCCTTTTAATTTTTGTAAATCCCGAAGTATGTATGTATGTATGTATATATATATAAATTTAATTTCGAACAGCTACTAATTCACTTTTATAAAATGTTCTTATTAAAATAAGAATATTTCGAAATACACTTCTTAAATTTTATTGATGTGACCTTAGCTGTCAAAAATTTAGAAATGATTACTTATATATATATATATATATATATATATTGCAATGTTAATATATATAGCAAATTAGTATAATAAACTTAGTACATTACATAGCGTGATCAAGTTTTTGTTAAAATGCAGTCTTGCGAAATATTTAATTCCATGTTTTAAAATAAATACACTTCTTTTTTAATTTCTGTAATAAGAAAAATTTTACATGTAATAAGAAAACTTTTGAGTTGTACATATCTCCTATCAAAATTCTTAATTATTTACAATCATATTAAGTTCCTTAGAATTTTCCTTTAAATAATTCTTTGAAAATGTATGTTTAAGTAGTTTTCATACACTGTATAAGTGAATTATTTAAAAGAAGAAAAAAATTGTTACTTTAGAAACTTAATTTTAGATCAAATACCCTCAATTGAAATTATTAGTATTTTGTTAATTATAGGACACGTTGTTAATTCTAATTAATTAAGAATCATCTTTAATTATGAACACACTATAATTTATTATCATTGTTAATTAATTACGAATAGTGTGGTTTTTACAAACTATCTCAGAAACTATGATATATATAAATAGCGAATAGTGGGCTGTATTATATATAAATAAACTCATAACCCATCCAGATAAATTAAAATACAAAATGACTCAATACACATAAATCAATGCATGACTAGAAAGATTAACAACTCAATTCCTCATTAAAGCTAGTTGACATTTTTTGTTTCATTTTCATATCAAATGCTGGAGTCATTTTCAGTGACTGAGTAAGCGTTGTGTGTAAAAGTTTGCTTCTAGAGGGGAACAACGCTGTAACATTAAGTTTCATTACAAATTAGGTAAATATGCTATTGAAGCATTAAAAAATAATTTGTATAGTGTGATGCCTAATTATCGAGAATGCTAGTCTGTGAGTAGTACAACGTATGTAAGCATGGACGCGTAAGCGTTGAAGATGAACTACCATGAATTTATCCTAGAAAGGCAATAAATCAATCTGAGAATGCAGGTGTTTTTTCGATTAAGAAACAGATTAAGGTGAGTTAGGGAAATATTTTTTTGTTTCCTGGATATGACCTTTTACATGATAATACTAGGTCCCATAACAGCATTGCTTGTACAATGTTTTTCGCTCAACATTCACTGTTATAGGCTTTCACACATTATACCCTTCAACTGACCTTTTGGGCTATTTTATAACGTTATTCGATTTGAGAATCTAGCCTTGTGAATAAACAGTGACTTTTAAAAATTAGTACTTATATATAAGAATTGTATTGTATGAGAGACATGAGATAGTGCTGTTGGAAGAGATATAGAGATGAAACCTTCAGAACGCCTCGAAGAGATAGAAGTTAGAGAGATTGTTGTGCACACGATATTGGTGCAAGAAAATACTAAGAGATTCAGTGAGATCAGATATTTTATCGGATCCAGTTTGGAAGTGTTTAATCCTGACTATAATCTTATTTTAATGTTTTTAAAATAAGTAGAACTTTATGATTTTAATTTTTGATTGAAGACGTAACGTTCCAAATTCATAATACTTGTTTAATTATTAGGTCTTTCAAATGACTTAATTAATGAATTAAGTTTCTTGAATGCTTATTTATTGAACCTCGATGACTCAAGACTATAATAGAGACGATATTGTAGGAATTGTATTGATAAATCGCCCAATCATATTCTTCTGAATTACGGTAAATAGGTCGGGTGATTTTATTATGCGAGGTTTAAAATAGCCGTGAAAGAACAGAGATTTTAAATCGATTCAGATAATAGGTAAAATATTAAGCCTATTTTGTAATCTATTACTTCCATAGACCATTATAAAAAATGGAAAAATTATACAGATTCTTCTGGATATTACTTTTAAGAATATAAATCTATTTGAATGTTAGAAAATCTTTCTTTTTTTATAAAGAAACTTTCTCGCATTGTATAATATTACATTGAAAATAAAAAAAAAATTAATTAAACGCAAAAATTAAGCTTCTATGAACACAAGAATTATCCATTAAGTATCGGAAGTGATTTTTTCGGTCGAGGAGAAGGAGTGATGGGTGGTATTTATGGATATTAAATGTAGCATCAGATGTGACATAAGCTTGGAAAAAAAGTCAGCTGCCTCCGAGCCATTGGAGCGTGTAGATATTACTCAGAGTGAAAGAATGTTTAGTGCTTGCGTCGAGAGTGAAAATGCAACGAGCCATTGAGAAACGCTTATGCAAAAACATTTGAGCTAAACTAAACAAATCCTCTGCGTAGGTTTACAATATGATCTACATTACTCACAAGAACCAAAATTTGGAGAGAACGCGTATTTTTGAGAGGCATAAAATATCAACGATGGCAAGGAAGATGTCGAATATGAACAACGCGCAGGACGCCGAACATCCATCTGAAGTAATGGACACGTGACTACAGTTTGAGACCTTTTGAACTGCGATTGCTGGTTAATTATTCATGCCATAGCAGAGGAATCGCAGATACCTGGATACTCCATTGCGACAATGTACTCAATCCTATATTGCTAATGTCTGGATATTCCATTGGAACAATGTGTCTCCTCCGCCTTTAATGTAAGGAAGGTGCTGAAACAACTTAACATTGGAACACTGCTGCTTCACCATCTTATAAACCAGATCTGGCTTCTGCAGTACTCTCAGTTTCAAATCAAAATAAGTCTGAATAGTTTGATGAACATCCTTTCGGGACGATTTATGTAGCTCAAGCGGTTTTAACGGGGTGCCTGAACTGTCATTTGTTTACCATCTTTCAGGATACGTATGTACACATGGGGAAAAACGCTTGGAATTATGTGTTGTTGAAAGAGGGTACTGCTTTGAAAATTTTTAACTCCCTGTACATCTATCTTCAAAACAATTCTTTTTATAACTTCATTCCTGATCCTTATGGTTTAAATTTTTAAGTAATGTGAATTTCGAAGAAAAGGAAGGGAAAGAAGAACTTCAAAGTTTAATTCTTACAACGCGTCATAGAACACGTGCGATCACATCATGGACACCTAAAATAGTAAACACAAGTACACTTGTTATTTTACCACACACACCTAATTAAATGTTATTGTTATTTTTCACATATATCTTAAATTCCTAAGTAAAAAGCAATTTAGAATTAACTACAAAATTATTTCACTTTTGTATCATATAATACCATATTTTTTTATAGTTAAAAACTCTTAGAAACCAGACACACTTTCAAAACAGAATAATTCCAAAGTTTTTATAATACATACAACACATGATTTAATACTTTTCAAAAGCCCTTCAAACCATTCAATTAAATTTCAAAATATGTCAACTACTAATTTATTACAATTCATAATCAAAATTAAACCAATATCAATTTTAATTAAACTGTAAGCAAAGTCATCACAATTATCATTTTAAATGAATGCACTAATTTTCAAGAAAGATTTAAAAGTATTTATAATAATATACAACCCAATAAATTTTCGAAATGGAACTGAATTAAAATTATATATATATATAATACACGTAATACGAATCAAAATATTCAAATATTCTGCATTAAATTCCTTTTTTCAAAGTTTTCACTTTCACAGGAGGAAATTTTAAAAGAGAATGAATTTAAAATTTATCAAAAACACAAATTTATAATGTCATGATATACTTTAAAAGCATTACTAAAATATAGGAAAAAATATAAAATATCAATAAAATGATATTAGACATTTTTTTAAATAGAAAAGATAACGTATAGATTTACTTACAGAACAATACTTCTGAACTTTATATAATTTTAAAACTCATATCCAATTTATAGATAAGTTCATTTTACAACAGATATAATAGTTCAGTTCAAGAGTTATACAATATTAGAGCCAATAATTTAAAAGAAAGCAAAAAAGGCTAAGGGAGAAACCTGATCCATTAATTATGTTGAGATGACACCTTCACAATTTTGTAGAATTTCACGCGGAGAAAACAATTAAAATTTAGATGAAGAACGATACACAAATTTTTTTTTTCATAACATTACTTGAAAACGTAACACGGGCAGGCTACTTTGATTGCGTCATCATAAAAGCTCGTGGTCGTTTTCGGTCTTGTAGTGGTCCTTGCATCAGTACCTATCATAGTATCCCTGAGACGTCAGGAGACGATGTCCATGCTGCGGATTTCTGCAGGCGCTCAAGTCACTTACAGCCTTCTAGAGAGGATCTTCAAAGAAGATGAAAAATGGCGGGCTTTGCACCATGCTGCGATTATTAAGGTAAAGTCCACCCTAAGATAAACACGGAGTCACTCTCTCTCTCATATAATTAAATCTAATTATTTTTTAACTTAGGTAACCATCCTGCCGGCTAACTAAAATGAATTTACTTAATAACTTTTAGCATCCTGTCGACTATTAAACTGAAATATATTAAGCGTTTCCTCAATATTAATGAAACAATCTAAATATATGGCCGAAATGATTATTTCTTGATTCTAGCAGACTTTAGTTGGGCTTCGGCCAACTAGGCTGAAGCGAAACATCATAAATATTTCAGATGATCATAAGACAAGAGTGTTAGCAAGAGAAAGCTTTTTCGCTGCATAATAGGTTATATAGTAGGGATTATTCACAATAAACGTCATAGAACACGTGTGATGACTGGAGGGATTTTCCAGGGAATTTAAGTTCAGACATAAAGTCCGGTAGGGATGATCCCCACTTGTCTTAAGCATTGGGATCTGGATATTCAGCGAATTTTCAAGAACGCGTGTTTACATAAATTACGTTAAAAAGGAATGGTATCAGAAAATAATAATAAAGGCTTTACTTTTAAATGCGAGAATGGGAAAAATTAGGAAATTAAATTATTATTATGAGAAACTAATATGAATTAAAGTTTAATCATTACACACACACACACACACACACACTTTCTCTTATTAATTTTCATTACAGTGTAATTAATGTTTATTGAACTTAAAAGTAAATATTTGCGTTTGAAATAATTCCTACAGATATACACACATACATCTCTGTGAATTATAATATAATAAAATTATTAATATCAATAATTAAAAGAAATACACGTTGACATTCAACGTTACATATGAAAGGAAAAGTACAATTTAGGAGAAAATCATAATTTAAGTTTAATATATTCAAAGAAATTTACAAATGAGTTAAGAGTATTTAGCTATTATTAAACAAATATTCACAATTTCAAAATGACTAGTTATATAAATTATAAACAGAGCATTTTTAACTGAATTATTAACAGTATCAATTATTTCTTATTATAAATAACGCAGACATATCTATCTCAAATATTTTTAAAATGGCGCACTTTTCGCTAGTTATTTACATACATCAAATATATATGTAATTAAAAAATAAATTACAAACAAAAACAGAGTTTGAATAAAGTGGTTAAGAATATTTGACTGATCATCATTGCATCGCAGTGAGTCTTAATAATTAAGGAGTAAATTTGTTTTAACGTAACCACACGAAAAAAGTATTTCTTTTCCAAAAAAAGTCCTTGCTCGATTGGTTAGCAGAATTGTACCAGCGATAGAATATTCAAATTAAGAGAACTTTAGGAAAGTATCGCCGAAAATGATTGCACATGGCAAGGAAAAACCACAAGCTTGTCAATATAAACTAGTTCTAACCACCAACGGGCTATTTAGTGAATTGTATTCATAGAATCTAGTACTTTCTGTTATTTCTTTGCTTTTCGAGAAAGATTTCTAATTGTATGATAGACAAAGAAGTCACTTTTACAGGTACATCGTCTAAGTGTAAAGAATATGAGATAGAATTCATTCGGACCGTATTACTCTTTGTTGACCCAGAGAGTGACTTAGGGAAATTAAATTTAAAGTATCCTAGAGATTTGGAATTAAATATTTAATAACTAATTGCATTTATAAGGTTGATTGCTTATTACTCCGCTCATAGAAGCAACATTAACTATGGATCTCATAAAAAAACAACATAAAGCAAAATTATGAACCTCATAATTTTGAACCCCTGTCAAGTGACGAGGATGACACATCAGCTTGAAATTCCCTCCCCAAATTTCCATGCCACTTCATTGGGAGAATTTGGAGCTTTGGCAGATTTAACACCTCGGCAGAGAGCCTCTGGACTTAAACCGCAGTCATCGGAGGAAACAACACCAGAGATGGGCTTGCAACCATGACTACTAATTTATCGCGACCGTTTGAATTTATAGGGGATTCATAAACTCATTTGTAAATTAGTAGAAGTGAAAAATTTGGCTGAAAATAAATTTAAGAAATTATTTTTGCACTTTGCTAGAAAAAAAGCTCTAAAATTTTCTAAATCCACAAATATGTAAGATTTATAATCGTACATATTTACATACCTTTTGATGAAAAATCAAATGCACATTTTAACTAAATCTAAATATGTGGATGTTTAAAGAGAGTTATTCAGTTTATAACATGAAAGCTTGTATTTTAGGTGTGTGGGTGGTCTGGATAATTTATGATCTTCAACTGCTTACAAACAATTCTCTGTATGATTAAAATATTCGAAATATTTAACTAAAAATTCAAGTGTACATCATTTATAGAAAAATAGGGTATAGACTGGAGGGGGGAGACTTAGTATTATCCATCGAACGTTATTCCTTTTTATAAGAAGTCCACATGCTTTCATATTCCAAAAATTCTTCGCCTTAACTCTTCGCCATCCTTGGAGCAGATTTATCCGAATCAACTTATTGTTTAGAGCAGGCCTGCAAAACCAAAAGCCGTATATATATATGTGTGTGTGCTCGTGTGTGATGAATTCAATTTATAACCTTTGTGAGATTAGCTCTCTTAACGTCAATTACAATTCTTAAGTTAAAAGCTACTACTACTTTCCCTGGGCCGTGGTAGTCTAATGGTCAAGGTCGTGCACTCGCGACTGGGGTTTTTCGTTCAGTCGCGGATTTGATCCTTGGCCGCCAAAGAGCCGCCGTGTAGCCGGGGCTGATGCACGTTAAATCTATTCGGGGCCCAAAGTCCTCCGGTTGGCGTGGTGTGGATGTTAGAAGAGGGAGTTCCAACTCAGGTGTCGTCCTCGTCACTTGACCGTGGTTCAAAATTACATGGTCCGTAGCCAATAGCCCTCGTGTTGCTTCTAGTGTGACGTTAATAAAAAACTTAACTAAACTACTACTTTCCGCTCTTTTGTCACGGTAGGTGACTAATCATTTCCTGGCCTATAAGAGAAATCTAGAAAATTCTACAGTAATTTAAAGGAATTTTGTTTTTCAATAAATCAAACGCATTTGTATGAAATTCATTTTAAAAACTGTCCCTCAATATTGATACTAAATTTTTAGTTAACAAATGTCACAGAGCAGCCAGTTTCGTCTGGAACCAAGCACTTTTGGTGAAATGTATAATGCTTGCTGCAGACGGACTGGTTATTGATATTTCGCATGATACGTGCGTTGTATTCCCTCCCCGCCTCTAGTAATACGTAATCGCGACCTTCAATAGGTTTGATGATTAGAAACAAACTGTGTTTCGCCCACTTATGCAAGATAGCCCTTGAGCTTTATAAAATGATCTCAACATTGTAATTGTTTCTGAACAATAATATAGAAGAAAAAATGTGAAAATAGTTGAAATAATTTTATGATATATTTCCCTAATAGTAGTGAGATATACGAACTACTTATGGTAAAATATTCTTTGGTATATTTATGTTCATTAAAAATTAAAATTTTTATTTATCTGATCCAGCTCCGAGGACCACGAATTGACACCTGGCATGTCACATGCTGCCAGCCGGCTGCGGATTGGCCAGGCCTGGTTTAGAGTGTTGCTTTACATCCTGTGTATAACGATGAATCCAGGCCTTATCAATTTAGTGCAAAATGACAATGGCCGCAGTCAGGCCTAACCTATAAATCGTTGTCACATTTTATTTTGGGTCCTTTTTAGAAATGGAAGCTCTCTGTGGTACACCAACATGTGTCAGTAAAGCCATCTGTCTTGAAACTGTCTTCTATTAGCCTTGCATTTGTTTTATGTTTTTATTTTGGCAAATATGTTCTTCAACACACCAAATAAGGTATTGTGGTTCCATTACCATCATATAATAAAAATAGAATTACATTTTCACAACAAACATACCTAGATATTGTACAAATAATTTTTTCATATTAGTTAAATCTATCATTCATGAAATAGCCATAATTTTTTAACCATCCTGTCATAAGTTGCATGATACTTCAAATTTACATATAACGTTTTTTAAAGAAATATTACATATTATAAACATATTAGTGTATGGAGGTATCGTTTCATTTTCCCTCTTTTTAAGACGTCTATGAACATGACGTCCAACCGTTGCTCTCTATATCATTATCGCCATCACTTTTAAAACACCGTCTTTGTCTTCTTTGGTTTGTTTGCTTCGAATGTTGCTTTGTTTCCATGAATAATGTTGAATATATCGTGTAATTGATGATTTACTTACCGCAGCAGCAATAAAATTTTGATTTGTCAACAAATGTTTGCCAAATCCAAACCAACCTTCGAACTTGTGTCACATTCATTTTAGCATCAATTTACAAATGGCAATACCCAATGGTAGCAACAAACTTCCTCATCACCACTATCTGGTGTCAAAAATATACTTTATGGACCTACCTCGTTTATAACAGCTTGCGTACTTTAAAATATGAAAAGGAACAGAATAACTATTAAAAAGTCATATCTTTCTCGTTCGAATTTGAAATACTTTGCTTCTGATAACACTTATCATGGAATTTCTATACAGTTTATTAATTTGTTTTATTTGAGCTAGAAAAATTACTTTAACACAAGCGTGACAATAAATGATTAATGCCTTGATGAATAGATGTTTAATGAGAACTAGACCTCTTAAATCAGGCGTGAAGTATTGATGGATAAATTAAGCATTTGTTTTCAAAAGAAATTTCTGATAAAAAACTCGAATAAATTTTTATTACAAAGCCATACATGACCGCAATAAATGAGAACGAGGTTTCATTCAAATACCTTCTCAGAAAAGTTTGTAAGCATTATTTCATGGTATATTCCTCCAATGTTGTTTTTATTTCAGGACAAATTAATGAACAACCGGAATGGTTTCAAGAACAAATATTATTTAATACTTGACACGTTCCACAATACAAGACTGGATACAATATATATATATATATATATATATATATATATAACACAGATTCACGAACATCACTCCATTATTCTGCTAACGAAGTCTCTCGTCTTCCATCGAGCCTTCCAGTTGCCGTGCTTACGCTTATCGCGCTTGCGCTTCTAACCAAAAAGAACATGTGGCGCCATCTGGCTACCGTTTAATAGTACATGGAAGGTCGTGTTAAATTACGATGTTACAATGATAATTAAAATAATAAATTAAAGTATTTACCATTTTAAATGTTTTGGATTTTTTTTTATTACTAGGGCAAAATAAATAAATAAATACAGCAGGTACTTCAATGATTTCTTAGATGTATTACTTACGAGAATTTGATAAATGTAATAGTTGAATATTGAATGTTAAAATTGTTAACATAGGCGTCCGGCTCCAATGTATTGGCTTTTTATATAAAATAGGATACGAGTTTTTTAGAAAACTCTAGTACAATTCCTATAATATGTACTTAACAAATAGATCTGGTATTTTAAACATTATACGGTAAGAGTATTTCAAAAACAGTGAACTGAATTTTTTTGAGAACCGTGAAAATATTTTTAAGTATTTCATTATATTTGTATAAAATGTACTGGAAATTTAAATCATGAAATCAAGCTTTAAAAAGGAAAACAATCTATAAATTCTAGTTATTGTACATAGAATTTTATATTTACATATATGCTACAAAACTTTCAAGTTCTATATATTTATAAATGCAACTGTAGAAGTGAATATTTAAACATACAGATATCACAATATTAAAATATGATTTCTGTTGTTTTAAATTTAAAAACTTGAGTATTGTTTAATTTTAGCATAAAACAAGTTCATGCTTCCTTATCGAAAACGTTTCAGGTATTTCAAATAGGATAGGAATTTTTCATCATCATTTGAAATTATTTGTAATTAATTCGAAAAGTAAATACTACTTTCAGGACTAAAGTAAGTGATGAGGTCGATCGGGAACGCTATTTTAATTTCTCAAACGCATTAAAAGGAGCGAAGCTTAAATCATTAATTGGAAATATCAACACAGCTGTTCGTAATCTTTATTGAATATTATTATTTCGGCTGAAACATTTTTCAACACTTGTTTAATAATATTGAAGAATAATTTAGGATTAGTGTTAATCCACATTTTGTAAATATTTAAAATGTTTGGAATATTCTCTTTCCAAAATATAATCCTTTTAAGCGAGATTAAGAATTAAATATTCATTTATTATTTTAATATCTTAATCTAAAGGGAATTTTGAGCTTAATATCCTTGTTTGATGGAGGAGCAACCAGTAGAAGATTATTATATATTCGAAGTTTATTCTATCACAGATTGGAATAATGATATTGCTTTTCACTATACTAAAATTCTTTAATGAACAAGCGTCGATAGGTAAATTAGACACAATCGCTTGATAAAGATAAGTTTTAAAATGTTTAACTAGTTTAATCACACTTAAAACCTAATTGATAATAAAGAGCGGATAACGTACCTAACTAAATAACATGATAAGGAATTCTAATAATCTGTGTATCTTTAAGCAAACCCTTCCAGATAACTGAATCTGATTCAAGTAGACTTATAGAAATGGGACCCGAATCAAGTTTACACTCTCTGTATATCGCCTCACAGTTGCATGAGCTAATATGGCGTTTCTATGAATCTCTTCAATTCCTCTGTATCTTCTAATCTCCTTTTATTCCTCTAACCTCCTATTATTATAAGAAGAATATTTTTATTCTGCTTATGTTGTTAAGCTTAATCACTTATATCATGGAAAAGCTAGTAAACAAAGCGATGTTTTCATATCGAACATCGCATTAAAAAAGACCCAGAGGGTAGTTAAAGGAAAATACCCTTCTGTAGCGTCACATTGAGTGATATGGAATTCAGGAAAAGTCTATTGTCTTTTCCCTGTCCCCTCAGTGTATTTGCATTGTATTAAGGGACTTTGAAAAAAGTTTCAAAAACTGAATAGAGGTGAAGAGTTAAATAAATATAGAAATGGGTTCTTAGTAATCTTTTGATGTTTTAAAGGCAAATTTTTGTTCAGTGAAAAATAGTTTTGTGACCAAGGAACAATTAAAAAAAGTTGATTATTCTCGCTTAAAAATTGCTTTTCGGTAAGGAAACAGGGAACAATACATAAGGAAAAAGCAAGTGGTACAATCAAAATGATGTTTCCCATTCTTAAAATTCAAAGTACAATTATTCTAGTAACAGTTCTTAGTGGGGGAAAGAAAATAGTACAAGCAAATTGTATAGCTTTCCACGACAGTGACTATTTGGAAGCAGGCTTTGAAATTCAAGTTTCGAATGCCCTCAGTGAAATCATACTGATGAAAATGAATTAGTTTCACATGTCAAAGTCACTGGAAGTGTTCAAATGCGAGAATATTTAGAAATTGATGTAAACCAGTATACAAAAGTCACCAATGAGATCATAAAAGGTTTTATTTTAACTATTGTTGATGATGTGAGCTTGAAAGAAAATAGTTTGGAAAGCAGTGAGGAAGGTGTTGAAGAATCAAACGAAAAGTGTAACATAAGAATTATACTGGTGCCTTAAAATACATCTCCCAATCGAAGAAATTCACGATAATTACTGGTCATAGATAAAGCCTTAAGATCATGAAGGATTTTAATATTAACGGCGAGAAATTCTTGCAATGCATAGACTTCAAAACAAACCCACGTAACAGCTTATTTTCAAGAAACGAGGGTAGGTATACAAACCTATATTGTTCTTTTCGTACTTTTTGCAGTACTAAAACTATTTTAATTCAGAATTTTCATTTTTCATTTACTTCAAACTCAAATAAACACGTAGAACTGGGGCATACTGGTTTACATATAATTTATTTCAGAGCTTGATACAATATCAATTTCTTCTGAAATATTTCCTGTGATTCCAATATCAATTTCTGTACCCACTGAAGAACGGACTACTTTATTTAAGGGACAAAATGTCTGAACCGGTAGGTTTCTCCCATGGGGAGGTAAAATTATGTACCCGATTTTCGAGTAATTACTTTTCTAATTATTCATGTAGGGAGGACTAGAAAACTTAAAATTTTTAAAAAAGTAAAAAATAATTTTTAATCCACGAAAAAGTACATTTTTATGCAGCAAAATTGAAACTTAGAATTGGCTAAGACAAAGTATTTTAAAATTTGAGAAATATTTTGTAATCTATTTTAAATTAAATAATTAAAATATCTAGTTAACATGACGAGGGAAGGGAAGGGGCAAGATAGATATTTTAAAGTGATAGTTTTAAATAGGAATGAGGAAATAAACTCGTTAGGAAGAGAAAGTTTAAGTTTTTCAAAGACGTTTTATGTTAAAGGAATCCGAATAAAGATAATTTTAAGGGGGAAAAATAACAACAAATTCTAGGGATATAGAATCTTCGGCTTCATAAACAATGATTTCTTTGTTTTCGCTAAAAGCTGATTAAAAGAAGAAAAGGAAAATTAAATGCAAAAAAATGAAATTCAAACTCAAAATATTCTGTTTTTCAACATATTCAGAAAATATCAATCCTTTGACAAAAAAACCCTTCTTAAACCTTTTGTCAGAGTTAGCTTGTTTAATTTAACAAAGATTTACAACATGAAAAATCGTCGTGATATATTTAACCAGTGTTAGTTGTAAGAGAGTTTTTTTTAATAAGTTATGTTTAGTAAATAAGCTTAATTCTATCTGGGTTTCTTTAGCTTTATAATAAACAAATTCAAGATTTTTTCGCTTAATGATAAATTTAATTCTCTTCCTGATATTGAAGAACATAAGGAAAGGAACCAGAATTCCTAATTTTTCTGCGAATAAATATAATAAGCCCACCAGTCGTAGTTTAAAGGGAATCTTTTAGCACCGAAAATCTTATTTAAAATAATGGTAAAGCGTATCACTCTTTGGAAGAAAATATAGAGAGGTTTCTTTGATAAAATCTCTAGATTCAAAATAATTATTTTCTAAGTATACATAGTCAGAAAACATTAAAAAGACCATGATTTCAAATATTGAAATACATTTCTATATATTTATAAAATTTGCTAAAAATTTAAACTACCGTATGTTTTAGGACATTATATGCAATGAATAAGTCGTATCAGAAATTTCTCGGGCGAATTTTTGGAAAGAATATTTTAGTAAGTGTAATAAAATTTATTATTTAATCTTCAAAAAATAAGCTTGAAAATATTCCAAAGAGGAAACTCAACAAAACAATACGAAGAATAAAATTTTTTATTACTTTTAATATTGTAAAAAAAAAGTACTATATATTTTCATTTCAAGTAGAAGATTTTTATTTATTAGTCACCGGAGAGGCTATTGTTGTAGTTGTATCACTTTTATTGTACCAGATCACTTTTTAATTTCGAATCGTTTGCTTCAATTTTATATACATTTAGCTGAAGTGCATTCACTTTAATAATTTATCGTTTTTTTTTTTAAATTTACTTACATTTAACTTAAATATATTCAATTTAATAATTTATTTTTTGCTTTGATTTTAAATACATGTAGCTGATCCAATAATCAATTTAATTTTTTATCGGTTACTTTATTTTTAATTATATTTATCTTAACAATATTCAATTTAATAATTTTTCGTTTCCTTTAATTTTAATATATAAGTTTACTTTTGTTTATTTCTCGATATTTCATCGTTTACTACAATTCTTATATGTAATCGAGTAATTTAATAGTATTTAAAAAGAAAAGCTCATCTTGGGTGTCTAAATCAGAACTTCTCTTTTCATTTTTTAAAATTTTTATTATATTCCTTTTACTCTTATTCACGGATATACTCATAAATGTGTTTCCTGTGCATCATGACATATTATAAAAAAGGAACAAAAATTACACATGTTAGAAATGGAAAATGGAGCATTAGGATTGGGTGTTGGGTAAACCACTGTAGTACTGTCCATTGATAGTTTTTACTTTTTCTATGAAATAGGTGAGTGTGACTGACGTCCTTCGTATCCCACAAAAGGTAATCACCATCACTTTCCCGAACATCTTCACCTATGGATCAGATTCGTTGGAAGAAACCCATTATTTGACAGTATCTTTGTTTCCTTTGTATAATAATGAACCCAGGTATGATCGAGAGTGACAATTCGATCACTTCTCGCGGCTGCAATAACACTTCGATTTTGCAGGAAGTGTTTCCCAAATCAAAACATAAACATCAACATTCAATTACTTTAGCAGTGAAATTTTACATACACTCAATCACTCACTTCATGCACGCACGCAGGCACACACACACACACACACACGCACACACACACACACACACACACACACACACACACACACACACACACACACACACACACACACACACTAGCTGGAGAAAGGTGGAAGGCCAATCTCTCTTCAAACCATGACCAGATGCTTTCATTGGGTGACACATCTGTCGAGAGTGCGGGCCAAGGTAACAATTGAGTACCATGTGTATCGTGGAAAGTCACAATACGATATGCAACATAGGGTCTTGCATTATATTGTTGGAAGATTGCGTTCGCAGTCCTCGAAGGTAGGGTTTTATTCACTGGAAGTAAGATTTCAGAAATGTATCTATTTGCGTTCAAATTACCGTCGATACGAGCTAGTGATGGGCGTGTCGTGTACCCAATCGTACCTGCACCATCAAACCAGTTGTAAGCCAACTTTGTCGATATCGAATGCAAGCAGGGGATGAGCGGTCTCTTCGGAGCTTCCATACACGTATACTGCTTTCAGAATACTGCACGCTGATCCGCTACTCATCTGAAAAGAATGATATTGTGCCACCCCTGTATTCAGCTTTATCGTTCGACGCACCAGAGCAGCCGTCTCTCTTCATGCAGCATTGTCAAGGGAAGCCGATGTCATCGCACCGTGCGAGCGGATACTGTGCGTACTGCAAATATGCCCATTTCCTAAATAATTGTCCGTGATATGATTGTGTTGTTTTGAACGGCCGACGTCACATTATGTCTATCATCTTGGAAGTTAATCATACAAGGGATTGGAGATCCTGCATGCTGTTTAGTATCTGCCTCAGGGACCCATTGATTCCATATTCGCATAACAGTGGTTAGAGATTGAAAAGTACAAGGGCGATATCACGGAACGATAATCCACTCTCCAAAGGAGACGATCATTACTGCATTGAATACTGACTCTTACTGATAAGCATTTATTCTTCTTATTCGAGGCAAAACACGATATTCTGAGTAAACTCCTACCCTACAAAGCTCTTTCGGAATGAGAAATCCACTACAAAACTTTTGCTTTATACCGTGTCTTGATGTCGTTTCTCCCTCCACAGTCTTCTTAATGCACTAATATCATTTTCATATCTGAAACTCTTCTTCCTTTCATATGATTTTGACTTTCGTCAGATCATTCCTTCAAGGTGTTGCAATTTTAAAGGCCAGCAGTATTAATGACGAATTATCTAGAAATAATGACACTTGTAATGATATAACAAACACTTTGGAATCAAATAGTGATTAATACCTCCTTAAATTTGAAAACATCTTACTATATCACAGGGGATACAAAAATATAGAAATGTAATACAGCAAAAGAAGATGAAAATAACAGTGTCAGGGGGTATTTGCCAAATTCAAAGAACAATACAACGAAAATATTCAATTTCAGATCAAACCCGGATTTTAGTATCATTTTTTAAACAATAAAAAATAATTTTTAAAAACTACTTGGCTTATCAAAGTTCCTCCTTGTTAGCGCCTATAATTATGATAACTTTTTCATTTTCAAAATTATTTTTCTAAGCAAGGGACGTTAAATTAATTTGACTTGTTGAAATCAACCAATCACACTCACACTTGAGCAATTCGTCCTAAGAGAAACATCCTCTGATTTCGACGTCATTGTTTTTGAATAATAAGTTTCACACAGAATCCCGTCATTTGTTTTTCTTCTTGGCAGAGTAAGTACAAAATACAATTGTCTTTCATTCTGTGTTCATAAGAAACTTGTCCCAATTTAATTCCATGAAATTAAATTTATTTTAAATAAATAAAAGGAAATTATCTGTAAGTCTTTCAAACTCTTAGATTAAAAAATTTAAACTAAATTATTAAATTCAAAATGTACTTTTCAACCTAAGTTTACATTCGCTTATAACCATCAGAGCTTTTAAAATATCTGTCTATCTTAACAACATAAAAAAATTATGTTTCCTTAAATTGACTAAAAGTCTTAAATTTTTCTAAGTTTTATATAGTAAATTAAGATTTACTTCAATTTTCTAGGATAATTTAGGGAAATATTTTGAATTTATAATAGTATCAATTTAATTTACATTCTCATATTTTAATATTATTCTAAAGTCTACGGAAAATGATAATTGTGTTTTCATGCAAAGGATTTAAAGAGAAAGTGTAAAATTAGAAGCAAAAGATACGAACAATTTACTTAATATACCTTCATTCTCTATTCAAAGTTTTGATTCAGGCACTCTTCCTTCTTTCTACACATATTAAAGTTTTCATTTTTATATTCTTACCTATGGCAGATTTTTAATTAATATTTATTATAAGTGAACGAACGAATAGCTTAACCAAAGAAATCATACAATTTAATTTGCGAAGAGATTTCTTTCGCAAACGCAGATTTAAGAAGAATATTTTACTAGTGTTAAAATATGTAATTTGGCGTACATTCTGTATATATTATTAAGGAAAACCCAATTTATTATTCTATGTGCTGATTGAAGAGAAATTGAAACATGTCTTTTGAATGTTCATTGAATATATTTAGATAAATTAAAAAAAAAACGATAGTAACAGTTTTTTTTATCATAAATGGGGGATTTAAATTGCTGAGTTTTGCACGGAAAAAATATTGTTAGGAGTAATTGGAGAAACCTTTGAATCTGTTTTGCGATATAAATAACGTAAGTATTTGGATGTAGTAATGTATGTCTATATATAGCATATCTAAGTATTCCATTTCTCGACCTTTTAATTTAATTATAAATTGCGAAAATATCAAATTAGCTGAATTAGTATGCATTTTTCATCTTCTTTTTTTTCATTTTAAAATGTTTTCAAGCTACCTCATTCATGCATTTTTCTGGTGCTTACAATAACTCAAAACACTTAAATTAAAATAATGGTGCATGGACTTCGTCCTCCAATTTTTTGCGGTTGTTGCTTTCGAAAATGAAAACATTTTTAATTCGAATCTCAGGGAAATGTTTTGGATGGTCTATGGACAAAGCATATCTGGTCAGCAAAGGTGTTTTCGGCCTCCCACTCGTTTCGACTAGTGATGTTTCAAAAAGCCTTTTCAAGTTCTCAGCATAATCCATATAACACAGAATAGTTTCACTTCAGAAAAAACTCGTACCTTTTAATAACTCTCACTAAATTCTACTTTACGCACTTAAACAATAATTTAAACAATATTTCATTACGGTTTTAGCGAGAATACCAAATTTTTATCTTTTATTTTTGACATTCAATTAATAAGTCATAATTAATTGTATAATAAGATAAACTACGTTCAAAATATTTCACGATTGGACAATTTTTTTCTTACGAATAAATATTAAAGATGATTCGTTCAAAAACATTCACGACATGAAAGAGAAATATTTCCTACATTCCTTCGAATACTTAAAATGATAAATAATTTTATGACCTTCAGGTGAGATTTACCGTTCTTTAACCCCCTTAATTACAAATTGCTTTTTAATAAAAAATATTTAATATCCAAATAATTGCTTTTTAATCATATATAAACTCTTAAATATATCTTAAAATAGAAAGTTTATATGTTTCGAATAATCAATATGTACGTATGTTATCTTTATTTTTGTTTGTGGTTTTTGATCTAACTCCTGATCATCAAAAAATACATTGAAAATAATTATTATTTATAAATACATCGTTATTTTTATAGTACTTTAAAATTTTTAGATTGTAGACAATTTCATAAAACTATTACATCCTATTGCTTCAAACCTTTTTAATAGATATAAATGTTCCACAATTCATATTTCAAATATTTCCCAATTTTGTTCATTTTCTCATTTGTAGTTTCAAAAACACACGCGCAGTTTGTATTAAGAGAAACAATTATTTTCGTTTTTCTGTTTTAAGTAATTTAGGATTACTTTTATTTTATGAATAACGATTACACTTATTAGTGAATTTTCCATAAATGACGACTTTTCCATTCGTTTTTTACAGGAGCTCTTCACGTCGCGACGCGGTTTTTACCAACTAGCTCGCGCTTGGGCTAACTACCCGGAGGAGACTGGACGCTACACCCACGGTGTCTTCGAGGAGGCTGACAAGGGATCTGCAAACAGCCTGCAGAAAGTGACCCTTGCTTTCTGCGGAAATTGTTATGAGTTTTCTTACGAATGATTCCCTATCCTATTTTTCATTATATTATCGCTTTCAGAAAATTTATTTATGAGGATTTGATTTGATGTAAAAATATCCGTAAAATAACAAGTAAAGCAATGCGTGAGCAATATCTCTTTAAATCTGCTTCCGTGCTGTTCAAAAAACAGTTTTGCGTTTTAAGAAATATACAATTTATTTTTTCCCCCGTAATTGGAAAAGAAAAACGAGATAGAATTATAAATGGATTATAAGAAAGTCCTGTTTTAAAAGTTAATTAACTAAGATAGTGAACTAATCCATTAACATAATTTAGTTCTCTTTGATCCATTCGTAATGATATTAATTTTTTCGAACAGCAATGAAAATAATGGGCTCTATTACGTTCTACCCTTCAATTAGCATTTCGTAGACTTTTACTGAAACTTTTTTTACTGAAGGTAGACTTTTAAGTGAAACATGGTTTGTGTAAATTAGATTAAATTTATTGAAGTATAGAAAAAATTTTGATGAGCTGATTTTACACGAGGATGGTTCAAACAGTACTTATATTTGAATACAGATGACACCGTTAAAGTAAACTGCTCTTATCATTGAATGTTTCCATCAGTTAAATGAAGCCGAAACAGGTTTGATAAAGATTAATTCATTGGTTTTCATTTGGTAGTCATTTGTTGCCAAATAAAAATTTGGTTGATGCAGCGTCGAGTTGTTACTATTGATGGGCCTGGATTAATTATAACACTCAGGAAACCAATTATCAATCAAAACAATGTATTGCTTTCTGTGAATTTGATCCAAAAGAAGGCGAGGGTGATCTCAACAGCCAGAAAACCTATGGCAAAGGGATTTCGTGGATTGAAAGGAGTCATGATCACGAATGTGAGTAGCTGAGACTCAGACAGCTGTGTAGTGTGCCATGACGTTTAATAGAAACGAATCCTTTTCAATGCTGCAAACGCCTTCTTTTGGGGTATCTAAGGATTTATTCAACGATCCCTGTAAGATCGAAGAATTTAATAATGAATTTGGTTGGTGTTAGAGGTAGTGATATGAAATTATTAAGGAAAGACATATGTGTTATACCTGAGCTGAATAAGGAGTTTTAGGAGGGAACATGATGAGAAAGATTTCGAATGAGTCAGTAAAGCGAACCCTCATCTCTAAATCTACTTAGAACCCCAACCCCGTTTAATTCATTCAGATAATAAATAAGTTACTATGCTAAACCATTCATCCTGACTCAAATAAGGCGTATACTTAAGTTTAATAGGTCAAATATTGAACTTGTATTACCTTTAGTTTTGAATAAAGTAATTTCTTTATCATTAATGAATGATTTTTTTTTCATCCGACTGTTGATTAGTGAATATTTAAATAATTATATGTGGAAAGTGAAAGAAATAATAAAAGAGAGTCACATATGCTTGATAACTGTATATCAGTCTCAAAGTTATTCAAATCAAATTTATAATTTTACCGTGAAGCTTTTGATTTCAGAGGTTGTATAACAATTTTGTTTTTTTTTTCTTCTAAAAAATGAATAATCGAAGAATATGCGAATTAAAAGTATTTTGAAATTCTGCAGTTTTTCGCAGTTATTTTTGTATCTAATTAACTTTAATATTTGTTATTTTTTCAAAATGAAGCAACATTGATAATGAACAAATTTATGTATATATTTTGAAAAATAACAACTATTTGGTTATTTTTCAAATATGGTTCTAGTGTCAATAAAATTAATCAACCAGCCAACTTTATGCTAGCGAAATCAGATAAAATGTTAACGCTCTCCTCTTCCAGCTATTATATTACGTTAACTTAATACTAATTCTAAATAATTTTAATTTCATAATCAAACCTAAACTATTTTATCTATCTAAATGTAAAATCGTGCAACCGAAACAGAAAAAAATATATTGAAGTTATAGCATATTTTCTCAACAGTTTTTGAATTTATTTTAAAATATTTTAAATGTTCGGGAAAGTCACAAGAAAATCATTAAATTAGACATATTTGTTTTTTAATTCTGAGGAAAAACGCAATTTTGCTGGAGCTTTTATTATCATTTGCACCTTCGAGAGTAGTTTCTTTTTCATTTAAGTAGATAAAATAGTCTGAGTTTGAAGAGGAAATTAGAAATTCCATAGGATTAAAATTATTTTTATCAAATAAGGCAACAACGGTGAGTACATCAGACATAAGAAAAAGTTTCCTCATCAAAAGGCAAAGACATGACTACGGGTTGTTTTTTCCGATTACGAAGGAGTTGTCAACACCAAATTAAGGCGGAAAGGGCACAACCATTAAAGCTGGGTAGTACTGCAAAACACTAAGGAGGTTCATCGAAGCTGTCAAACACAAGAGACTTGGAAATTTAAGCAAAAGCAATGTCCTCTTTCTTGAGGCATACATGCTACGTGCAATCATCCCGATATGACCCATTCGACTTTCAAGCATTCTACGAGTTCAAAAAACATTTGGGTGGAAGATAATTTTTCAATGATTCCAGGTTCAGACAGCTGTTTTAAGTTCGCTCCACGACCGAGGAGCAAATTTCTATCGTCAGGGCATCGAATGATTAGGGCAACGTTCCAAAAAATGATTGCAACGACTATGATATTATGTAAAGAAATAGTGTGTTGTATGCGTTTCATATTACATTGTAGCCCACTTCTCAATAAAATGTTTTTTAGCTGCATTGCTCGAGTGAAATTTTCTTTTCGAATGACACCCTAGTTGATTGACTCAAAGGAGAATAGGTACAAGATTCTGAACAAAAATTAATATTTATTTAGGTGAAGCTGAATTTGACTTAAATGAAGCGGAAGTTATTTTTGAACAATTGTGAAGCAAAAATAGCTGCATAATTATTTAAAAAGTTTTGATATAAATGAGAAATTGAAGAGCTTGAGAATCATGTTGCAGCAAAAATTATGCGGAAAAAATAAGCATTTCAAAAGTAAAATTAAAACACATAATGATCAAGCACTCTTAAATGCTACTTTTAACAAAAATGGTGCTCAGTCAGAAGCAAATGAGAGCATATTCTTACATAATATCGAAAATATATACTTACATATTTTGCCATTACTAAAATTTTTCAGTCGTTCTTTGAAATATTTAGAATTCTGAAACCAATTAAACGTACTTCTCCAATATTGATAGTTATTGCTTTTTGAATAGTTTTTTGGGAGGAATCTCTGCGAATTTTATCATAAGACGTCGGATATAGTAGGAGATTTACAAATAGATAGATGATGATCGTTACAAAAATAAGTTGAAGGAAATGGTATACTAATACACACACACACGCCACGCCACACCACACACGCCACACACGCCACACACACACACACACACACACACACACACACACACACACACACAGATATGTGTGTGTGTGTATGTCTGTGTGTGCGTGCGTGTACTGTCAAAACAATAACCTAGAATAAATGAGGGCGCTAAGAACTTCTTTTACCTCGGGTTAAGAATCAAGAATCATTGTAAATAAGAGTAGGTTCTGCCGAACAACGATTGAAATTTACAACAAAAAGATTTATTCATATTCAAAAATATTAAAACAATGAGCTGTTTTCCATGTGTAAGTAAGCAGAACATATCATTGAAAGGTTTCCGTGACAGAAAAAGAGATTCGTTAAATTAAAAGGCTAAGACCAATCCTCCTGGATTCTTGTGAGTCCCCTCAATAATCTTTTTCTTCTCATTTATTTCTGAATATCTTTTTCAACATTTTAAAATTGTCTCCTTTTATTTTAAGATTTCATTTTGTCCTAAGCGAAATAAATATGCAGGCCATATAGTACGTGGCCAACCCACCTAACTTATACCTTATTAAGTTATACCAGAGATAAACAATAGCAGTTGTGTAATACTCCCACTCAACCAATTGAATTTCAGCCACTCATCACTGAATTTTCACTAATAATTTTCTGAATCAGTTTCCAGCAGCTTCTATAGCTTTTTACTTCAGCACTCAGTAGCAACATAGTATCCCTTGAGCACTATCCAATAACATTACAGCATCTGGGAACATTTCTTAAAACAAGTTTAAATTCCATTTCGGAAAAGTGTTATCATGGCTTTCCAAGATTAGGACTCGAACAGCGCATTAATTTGTCTCGCTTCATGAACTGGAGCTCATATGAGAATTTTATTTGTCGCTGATACTATGTGAAATTTTTACCTACGTAAATTTTACGTGCGGCTAGTAATATGTAAAATGTTGCCCACGGAATGTTTTCGGAGCACTAGTAATGCAGGACTTCTTAAATACATAATTTTAACGCAGTCCTAGTGATAGCGTCTGTTATTTTTTAACTTGTGAATGGCATATATACAAATTTTTCTATTCTTATTTCATACTGTGTTGAAAATATGGTCAAACGACACAAGTAGTTAACAGATGAAGAAAATGAAGAGGTCATTTTGGAATCCGATGACAGCAAAAGTAGTGATAACGTTGAATTTAATGAAGATAACGATGACAGTGATACTGATTCAGATTATATTCCTGACGATAAAATAGAGACTGGTACCGATTTAGTGGTACATTCCCCGATGCAAAAATTTGGATGCAGTAGTGTTATGGACAAAAGTAAAAAAAGGAATTTGAATGATATGTTCTTAAGAAAATTTAGAAAACAATAAATATTTAAGATACAAATGGACAACGGCATATTATATTTTTCGATGCTGACTTAGTAAAAGAAATAAGTGCTAGGAGTGGTGCAAGGAAAATTAGAGACTGAACTATACAGAAAATTGTTCATATTAAATATTGTTCATATTTGACCAGGTCCAGTTACTAAGGCTCAATTTGCTAATGTATCAATTAATTGTTTTAATTTGCTTGCTTCCGATGTAATAAAGAAAAAAATACTTACACAAACGCAGAAATAAATAAAAATAAGTAGGTTATACAATGTTATGGATGGTTCCCTAATTAATTTAAATTACGATAAACTGAATGTCTTGTTTGGAATATTAATATTTACTTCAGCTTTGCAAGATGACTATTTGTCAACCGAAGTTATGTTTGGTGTAACTGTTTCTGCTAGAAAACGTATAGAGCACCATCCTACTGGAAATGTGGAAAAGCTATATGTGGAAAATACTAAAAGAATTCATGTTCTTCTTGTGTATAGACATATAATTGAATTGGTATTTAATTATTATGTAAATTTAATTTTCATTTATGTTGAATATATTAAATTTATAAGGCAAACAACTTTCATTATATTTAAAAACAACATTATTGTAATATAAGCAAATAAAACGAATTTAATGAGCAATATTTTATGATCTGTAATTTTAAGGGATTCTTAAAGAAAAATGTTTCTATAAATCAATAAATATCGGTATTAAGTAATTTTATCAAACTACACCTTTGAAGGAGGGTTGGCCAGCCCCGTACTCATAATGTCCCCACACATGATTCCGTTTATTTCCCTTTTGAGTAAGTGAGTTAGTTACGTTTGTGAAAAATATACTGTTTTCTATTAGCGGGTTTAGTTTAAAAAAATGTGGCACTCTAGACTAAGGATTTTTTTTTTTTTTTGGAAATGTTTTGCTCAAAAAAGTAAGTATTGAGTTTTTCGTCTCAAAATTATTGGAAACTAAAGCAAAAGGGAACGCAAATTATGATATTTTTGTACTATGACATATATGCTCCATTCGCGATTTATTTTGTTTCTTTTTCCAAATTCCTTTTATTTCTAGGTTAAAAAGAAATTTAAAACAAAATAGTAATTATAAGTAATGTTATGGGGGAAAAAATGTAAAGTAAAAAATAAATGGAAGCAGAATGTTAAATTGAAAAAAAATCAAAACAAACACTATGCATCTTTTTTGTATGAAAAAGATATACATGTATTTTCTTTGAAAAGATCTTATATGTTACAAATAAAAGTACTGTATTTTTGTAACAAGGATGTTTTATAAATTTATCTATTTTATTAAGGCTCAGAAATTCACCTGATACCTATGTCCATACCGAACAAAGACATTTCTGAAATCCTTCGACGCCCACTCGAGTTACTCAACCAGGGATTTGCTAAGAATACGAATAAAAATATTTCTTTCCTCTGAAAAAGTTAAACATAGATCTCTTTCAAATAAGGAGAGTATAACAACGACGAAACTTTGAATCTCGGGAGGCAAAAAAACATTTAGATAAAAATATTTCCTAAAAGAAGTTTGTAGTAACATACTTTGTTTGAATAACAACTTTAGGATCACTTTTCTCATTAGTCAAATATTACCGCCCCATACACATTTTCTATAATTTTTTTTTATTTAAATTTCAAATTTTGTAAAGAGCGATTAAATAAAAAAAAATGAAGCAAACTTATGTTTTATAAAACCCAAATAATACTATAGTGTGGAGACTTGTGACAGAAATGGAAAATTGGATAATTCAGTGCAGTTATGTCAATTTGTCTGTTTTACTTTTTTCTTAGAAATCTCAATGCCCTTTTCGTCAAAAAGAAAAAAAAAAAAAAAAAAAAACAGTCACCGTAACGTTTTTGGTAGTCTTAACCTTCTTTAGAGCACATTCATCAGAAGTAAACCATTGGTTTAATTACTGCTTGATTTCCAGTGTTTAACACTAGAAAGACGGCATTTTCCGTATACCTAGAAAACCGAAAAACGGTCATTTTGACCGCTCTCGTTTAACAAATAAAAAATGCTTTTGTTCCAGAGTTTTGCTGAAATAAATTCCACAACACCTTCAACTGCTAAATTTATTGTTTATATTGCATTTACTTCGTTCTCTGTTCATGCTTTGTTTTATAATATTTTTTTTCATATTGAAGATATTACAGTATATACAATCAATTATTCATATATTACAATACGAAATACAATATAACGCACACTACACAATGAGATATTATTAATATTCTAATTACATAAAATATTTCAAATGAATATCATATTCAATGATTTGTAAGACATGATTTAAAAGTGTTAATATATATATTTTGAAATAACTTACAATATTATTTATTTTGGTTTCTACAAACACTATGATTTATCACTTTACCTGTACAGGATCCGCAAACGTACCTTTTACACTCAGAACAAATGGCCATCGTTTTATTGCGGCTTCGATCAATTTGGCATTATTTTCTTTTTCTGATTCCTCATTTGTGCCAGGAGAGAAATCCGAATGTCGAAATTCCTTTGAGGTAACATAATTTTTGCGGAGTTCACCAGCTAAGTTCAAAATATAATCACGGCGCGTGATGTTTATACCGGTAGTTTCCGAATAAATTACTCAGGCATCTATAGCGGTTAAATCAAGAATATTGAAAAAAACTTGTATCAGCCAAATTCGAGGAGCAGATTTAGTTGCATACTTTCGAGCATATCTATACCGTATTTAGTCAAATTGTAAAATTTAACAACTTCCGGTGTTTTTTTTTCATTGCTTTCGATATCGATTGTAGGATGTAAGGTACTTAACAGCAAAACATTTTTATTTATCTTTCCTTGATAAGCAGTCAAGGTGATGTCATCGTGCTTCAAAAAATTTTGCTTGAATAAAGCTCTCCCTTTTTAGGCTTGAATGATTCAGGTACTTCTTTGTTTGCGCGTTTCAATATACTAACGGGGACTAAGTCCTTTATTTCTTAATGTTTGAGCTTATTTTAAAGATGTAAAGAAATTGCCAGTTGTAAATTTTTTTCCAGTATTTTGAAAGGGCCCTGCCAAGCGTAATACTGTGGCGTGTTCCCTGACGGTATTAGAACTAGGTATATTTTCTTTTTTTCCTAAATATGGAAAGCCATTCAACAAATATTTTGACTGGACATCAGCTGCTAACCAAAATTTAATACCGAACTTGTCTGGTTTTTGTGGCATATATTGTGTGAATAGGCAACGTGCTTTACTTGGAAATAGTTGCTCATCCACCGTTACTTTTTTCACTTGTTTTATAAGAAAAAAGTTGATAATTTTCAATGAACCAGTTCCAAACTTAACACATCGATCAATAACTCCCGAGTCTAAAATTGAAAACAGCATTTTTTTTGCAAAATTTTTTTTTATTCATCAACATAACACCTTTTGTTAATCACCTTTTAGGGTGATACAATCGTTCCAACGCTTTTCCAAATCTTTTTTTTTTTTTTTTTCCCAAATTTTTTCCCCCTTTTTTTTCGCAAGAAATCTTTTTTGTTGCGAGTAAATAGTGATAAACAGCTTTCTGAATCATCGACTCGTTGCTCAATCGAAAGCAATCGCGGCACCCACTTGGAAAAAACCTTTTTCACTTCACTTCAAAAAACCTTTTTCCTGGTCCGATCGACTTAAAATTTTGACACGTTTCAAGCAAATGTTAGTAATCTAGAAAGACCTGGTTACTGGTTTACTACGAGCGCCATCTCTGGTATAGTCTCGGGAGTTATTGATCGATGTGTTAGCAAAAAGGACAGACAAAAAAATTTCTAATTTATATATTAAATAACTGTAAATACTGTAACCTGATTCAATAATTTTATCAATTTTTGTAAATAATGTTACGAAAAATTGAAGAAAGTTTCAAGCAAAACTTTTTTTCCCAAGTTATTTCACTAAAATATGCTTAAATAAGTATGGATTAATTTTGAAGCAGACAATCAAAATTGCATAATTTATTGCTAATGAATAAAAAAATGAGATATGTTTTTGCTTTATGAAATTTCTCTTTTTTCATTTTAACAATTAATTCAGAATGTAATACTTAAATCATTTTTGCAAAAAAGCACTTTAGGTAGAAATTTACAGCAATATTATCATGAAAAACTTCTAAAGAAATAAAAAAATGTCTATATTTGTGTTCAAATCACACAAATTATCAACAGAATATTATAAACAAAAAAAAAATATTAGCATTGCATAAAATTATAAAATAATGATAAAAGAACTCTTTCGTTTCAGACCTATTTAATTGCACAACAAATGTAAGAGATCGGTTCCAAAGTTAACCATGTAAGCAATGGAAAACGGGATGTTAAGCACTGTAATATTCTACATTCATCATTTTATTTTTATATCCTGAGAACTGTATGAGTACACCTTTTGTATAGCACAAAATCGGTCTAGCAATCTTCGGCTTATTTGAAGCAGATTTACCTTTTATTGTCCGAATAATTTCTTTCGATTGTTGCTTGACTTCGGGAGTAATGGTTGCGGTCTCGGGCGGCGTTGTTTTTGCCGAATCGTGGGTTAGAATTCTGACGTCAGGCTCCATGTCCTCCCATTGGCGTGGTGGAGAAGATTTGAGAGGGCGTCTTCTTCACTTGATCGCGCTTCAATTGATTTGTATTTCAATTGATTGATTTGAGGTTTGTAAATTTCAATGATTCCTGGTTTCATCGATAATCCCAAATTAACATAAATTATGACAACTCGAGTTGGCAGCGATCATAATTAAGCATCAAGTAGTGTCATATTTCGTTTGGTGTCGTTTAACAGATGGCAATTCACAAAGGTAACACTTACCTGCCTTTGCAACGCCATCTATATTGAAAAACAAACACTATTTAATTCATTCTAGTACGAATATTAGACAAAATAATTGAAGCATCTACTGAAGAAGAAGAGCAAAACATGATTTACACAAATTTTTGATAAAATAATGTATTGCTATCTGATGTATACACAAATAAAGATTTCTTGTGTATAATCAACTGTTTACTAAACGTGGCAGAGTTACAGATAATACATCGGTTGAATTCATCATATATAGAAAATGTTAAGGAAATCTATCTAAACAACTACTAGTTACTTATGTAACAAATGCTTTTCAAATTAAAATCTGTTGGGGAGTGAAAAATTTTGATTCTATAAAAGAGTTTTCCTAACTCTTTTTCGGCATGGGAAGAAAATAGGTCTCTTATACACCCAAAATACATTCAGAAATATTTCGTATGACAACAATACCACAAAGAAGCACAAAACATACAATTCCCTATTCAAAACTCGTCTTTTGGTGTTAGGTCTATCTCCTCATTCATAATGTAAAAAATTCTTTTCCTGGATCAATATTCGGAATTCTCCCTTTCTTGATTCCTGATGAGGACAAAGAAAGAGTCACTGTTTTGCTGTTCTTTGTGTCCCCGGATTGTGTGAATGTTCGGATGAAAAAAATGAAGAGCAAAACATATCAAATAGATTATCAGCTCCCCTCTGAAATAACAAGGAAATACAAAAATATGGCATATTGATCAAGTGTTGTGAAAGAAAGGAAATATCAAAAGTCGCTTAAGGAACACAGGACCGTGAATCCAAATTACTCCGTGAGACTTTTTTCAATTTTGTAAAGAATAAAATTTGGATGTTGAATTAGTTATTTTCAAATAGTGGATTTGTTCTCTAAAATGTGTATAAATGGTAATGGATAGCTGGAAAGGTAATCTTTATAACGTTGTTAGGGAACACAGAATAATTTTTGAAGCATTTTTTGGTTATTCCGTGTGATAATACAGACGAAGCTAAACATAGTATGGTAATAAATTAAATGAAAGATAAAAGCATAAAATTTTTGTACCTAGATTAATATTTTATCTTTTGCTTTAACTTTATCGTCAACTTTAATAACTTATTTTAATAGCTAACCATTTGCTTTAAATGTTATATTTAGGCAGATTATTGTAGTCAATTTTAATATTTTATTTTCTACAGTAATGATGTGACGTTTACTTTGTTTTGACATCTTAGAAGATATTATTGTCAACTTTAATAATTTTTTACATACTTTATAATTTTATGAATGATTTTAATTTAAATACTTGAGTAGATTTATATTGCGTACATGAATAATTTGTTGTCTGTTTTAATATTTTATCATTAATACCTGAATACAAATTTAAAACTTTTTATCATGAATTGTTTTTTTGTTGTTTAATTTGATCTCTTTTTCCAACGCTTGTATTTTGAAGGATTTAAATATGTCAAAAAGGTAGAAAAATGTGTGATGGTTGCTATGTTACTCTCTCTTTCTCTCTCTCTCTCTATATATATATGTTTATACACACACACACACACACACACACACACACACACACACACACACACACACACACACATGAAGAAGCAGTTATATATATATGAGTATATATATATATATATATATATATAATATATATGCAGCGATATTATGTGGTAGATCCTTTCTAAAATAATTTGTGTTTGCACGATAATGCACTTTGAAAATCCCCTAACGGATAGGAGATTTAGGATTTTCTTAAATAGAATCGTTGCTATCAGATGTCGTTCGTTTTGTTGCAGTTAGGGGCAGTAATTTACTGCGAACAAGAGATTAGACTTATAGAATTTATGCAATATATGCAAATTTGCCCCTCTTTTGCTTCTCTTTTATGTGCGATATGGCTTTTATGCCAAATTTCTGTGGTATCAATTAAATGCTTTAAATTTGGCATACAGCAATTCCACAGATATTTATTCAGAAGAATGTATCAAAACAGAGCGTCTGATGAACTTTCCAAATTGTAAACTCACTTGATCAGCCATGGATAAAAATATATTCTAATGCAATTTTATCAATATGAAATTTTTTTAGGATACTTTTCATAGTTCTCATAATTTACTTTATTCATATGTTGATATGTTCATTCTGTTAAACAGATATTATCAACTTATACAGTGAACGATAAATTTTATTCTTCTATTATAAACTCCCAATATTTGAATATAACTCAATATTTGTGATAAAATTATGGAAATACAAATATTTCAAGTTTACATTTTTTAAATAATAATAATTATGTTTGTTATAATATTAAGGATAAGTATTTATGCGAATTATAAATTAGTAGAATTTTTGCAAGATGTGCACCTCAAATATGACTGCATGGTTTACAAATCTGGAATACAGCAAATTGAATTCTGTAATTACACTTAAAATGTTGGCATATTTGTCATTGTGATTTTCTTTACGTCAAATACACAAATAATACTTTAATGTTGAAATTTGATTTTTCCTCGTTGTTAGTTTAACTCCCAGGCGCGGTGTGGAAGTTAGGAGAGGAGGTCAATCTCAGGCATCGTTCCTCATCATTTCACCAAAGGTCATATATTTGAGGGCCCATCTCCAATAGCCCTTGTGTTGTTTCTAGTGTGACGTTAACTCATAAACAAATCGATATTAATTCAGAAGTGAGATTTGGTGATATTGGCATAAAATAAACTTAATTTTACTTACGAAAGTGTTTCAGTTACCTGATTGTGTTCATCTATCTCCAACATAAAATTATAATCGTAGAAGTTTGAGAAAAGTAATTTGTACTGTAGCATACTGCATCTAAACTCTTTTTTTCCTACAGAAAGGTACTACAATGCAGCACATGTAAAACTGGTTTTATCACAAAAAAACAAATCAATAATTTCTAACTGCTAATACTTTAACAAAAATAAAGTTCAGTTGATAATCCTTTGTATTTGTATTTACACAAATTATATACATAATAATCCAGTTGATTATGCCAAAAAAAGTAACTTCGATTTTAAAACAGAATAGTACTTTTTTCGAACTAGATTAATGCTTTTCTGTCTAAGAACTCTTTTATTTACCTTCTTGAATAAAAATTGAATAACTTATCCTCTCACTAAACAAATCATTAGAAGCTCTTTAAAAATTTAATACAGTTTTTTTAAAATCGTCGCATTATAATTGAAATTAATTTTATTAGCATGCAAAGATAATTAAAAAATTCTCTATCTCCATTTTAAAAGATTTTAAGTAACACGTTTAAACTTGTTATACTCCAAGTTTTTTAGCAGTAAATATTCATAATTTACACTTATTCAAATCGTAAATGTTTAGTTAAAAATGCATGAACATATATCTTAAAGCTTGTTAGAGGATTGAGATTAACTTCTGAGGAAAAGATTTTCTTCTTTGTAGTCTTTTATTATTAGGAGACAACTTAAACTTCAACGTGAATAAAACTGTTCTTTTTTTTTCCAAAGGAAAACATCAGAGTAAAGGTCAAACTCAACGGTTCATTGTAGGAATGAGAGCTGTAAAAGTTATTCATTATTAAAGTCCCAAACACCGTGCCAAAGAGACAGAAATTCTGTAAATATATTGAATTACAGTATAAGTATTTTATAGTTCAATAATTATGAAATACAAAGTGATAGATAGAAAACAATTTTGAAATAGGTTTTTATTTAAAATGCTATAAATTATATAGTGGTAGATTTTTTTTTGTTGCAAATATATATAATATAGAGTTCTGAGATGCTTAACTATATATCTAAGGCAAATGATATTATAAATTCAAGTATTGCTAGCGTAATATATAGTATATGAGTAACGGGTGTTAATGCGGCACACATCTTTTATACACATAATACTGTTACCACAAGGCACCTGAGAACCACTGAGTTGAGGTAAAAACACCGCTCGTCGAGCGAGAAATTCTCAAATCAAAAACTCTGTAAGTCGATAAGCGTTGAATGTATCATATAATTTTTGTTCCAATTAGAAGGTATTATATATTATATCATCAACATCTCTAGAATATAGGTTTAGTTTCAAAGCATACATTGTAGTTTCCTCAATCTGGTAAAATTTCACCAAATATGTAGATGGTTAGAATGTTAATAAATTTAGATATTCAATATGTAGGTGTCTGCTATTCCATTTTGCCAAACAAAACATCTACGCACAATTAGGTGAGAAGGGGCGGAGTATTACTAAACCAAAAGGTATGGATTAAACTTGTACAGATAATAAACATTGTCTATGCTCAATCAGCTTCATCTTATACATCAAATTGCAAGTAACTGGTTCAGAGGTTTATGGACGAGAAAAATTTATTACGCGTAAACACAGTGTGAGTTATAGTGCTGCGTGGTAGAGGCACATTACCTTTTAGTTATTTGATTGAGTGGTAAGTATCAGCGCAAGAAGTGCCATCTTTCTTTCAAGTGTTAGGAATCATCTCCAACTATACGAGAGTATATGGTACATGGAATAAACGCAATCTCGTACGAATAATAGGTTGAATAGATAAGTAACCCGCCTATATCTCCGAAACTTTCGATGACAGCGGAAAAAAAATATTCCACAAATGAGGAATGCCTTTGTTACTGGCTTGGGCAATACAAACGCTTGGCCGTAATTTTCAGGATGCCATGACAAGCCAAGTAACTATCGTGGGATCTCGATTCAAAAGTATTATTCAGATTTATAGAGCAAACAAACAAATACACAAACAAACACACAAAACAAAAGGGTTACAATACAGGGTAAATAATACACTTTGTATTTATTTTTTAATCATCGAAAAAAGATAATCTTCTAGATCAATTTCGATAAATTCGTAGTTCCTATGTATTCTGTACAATAGATTTTCAAAATAAATGTGTCTAGATATAAGTGAGAGACTGCAAAAAAAATCAGGGACTTAATCAATTATTTAACTACAAATACATTTTTTTTACATTTGAAAGAAATAAATAACGGTGTGAAGTCTCTATTTTGTGTGAATAAAATATATTATAGATAAACCTGTGATAACAAAAATTTCAAAACATATTGAATCATAACTTTTCAGTTGGTTTATAACTAAGTGTTAAATTCAGCGAATGTAGTGAGGGTCATGACATGAATGAAAATGGGGTAAATTAATTTACTGAGTATAATGCCAAGTGGAGTTGTTTTTTACTTTTTGTAAGTTATCTATATCAGTTCAACATTTGGCTCATCAAAAAAATCAATCATCTTTATAACTTTTACGATCCTCTCGTCCTTTTTTTCGTAGCGACATTCCACGGGAATCAACCTATTGATTTGATTGTTGCTTGGTTCCAAGAGTATCGTACGATAAGTAGAGGGCTATTATTTAGTTTAAAATGCTTAATGATAATTCACGCACAAGATCAGTCAAAAGTAAATCTGAAAAATGAGTTTGTTCCGCGCCATTTAACATATGATAGTATACAATGGTAACCAGCTTTCTTTAGAATTGCCACCTGTGTTCAAAAAATAAGTACTTTTTTTGAGCTACCCTTGTATGTGGAAAAAAAATTATAAACTCTCAAACTGATTCAAAATAGTAATATTTAACTTGGACAATTGTTGTTATAACAATGTTTATTACAAAGAAAATATATTCTACAGGGTCCAGGAACATTAAAAAATATACTACTCTAATCATAGCTGAACAGTGATATGCGACGGTGATTCAAAACATATTCAGTAGTGGTATGGGTAACAAGAATAGGGTAACCAGTAGTTGTTGAAGCAGATTGATAGTTCCCCCCTTCCCTTCTCAGAAGTCCCTGGAATGTGATGCCTTTCAAAACCCAAAAGAAATCATCACATAACTTTTCTGACCGTCTTTTCTTCTTTGGTGGCGGAATCACCAGAAACAATCCATTTTGTTTATGGTTGCTTGATTTCGTGTTTAATAATGAATCAAGTTTTCACAGATATTGACAACTCAACATGGCACTAATCAAGTTCAGCTGCGGCATTGATGGTTTTCAAATCAAAACTTTCTTTGAATCAGTGTCATATCTCGTTTTGCTATTAGAGATTGCAGCAAACTATAGTAACTCTAATTTGTCGGCGACAAAATGGTACTTTTGAAACACTCTCATATATCAGAATCATATGCTTCTTGTACATGGCCTGAATAATTACTATTTATATAATCTCATCCCTCATATCTCGCTAAGAGCTCGTAAAAAAATTCAGAACATGCAGTTCTGTTCATTTTCTCCTCCTCTTTCAAACACATTGATATTCTTTTGGAAGAAATAATCAGAAATAAACTAAAGTTATAAATGTGTTAAGAAAAACAAAACCACAAAACTTTCCTTTTTAACTATATTTTGTAGAATGATATCCACTTATCTCCATGAAACACTATTCACACTAAGATATTTTCTTCCAGAAATAATACACCTTACATGCGCATTTCTCTCTGTTCACGGATCTCACGTCCACTGCCTTCGTACGTGTACTAAGTGCTAATCAGTGGATAGAAATAATCCTATCCGGAGAAACTCCTATGCTACTGGGTGAGAGGTTCTAACAACGACAGAGTATCCAATCAAAGCAAGGAGCCGGATACAATTTATCCCTGTAGACGGGGATAGAATAGGCTTATAAACACAGACTGTCGCTAATTGGTCGGGTTATTCAAGAGCTGATATTGATGGCATCCACTTTTCCTTGTTACTTCACTTCTTAGAAAGACATTTCATCGCAGTAAGTCACGTTTAAAAGGGCATCTCTCAACGGAATTAATGAGAGAGTGAAAGCCTAGGTTGGGATTCTTTTGTGAAAGAGTGAATTCATACTCCTTTCTTGCATTCTTAAAGGAAATTAGAAGCAAATAATTTATTAAAACCAAGTTATAATAGGAGTATTCTTTGGTATTTTGAATGAATAGAGTATTTGTGTTTTTATATCCAAGGAAAACATTATTTGATTGAATTAAATTTTAGATCGTTTAGTAGTAACACTGTTGAGAAAAAAGTACAATATTTTTTTTATTATTCCTCTAACTTTTAATGCAACATGAAAATAGAATATTTGGTAAAATTAGAAGAAAGGATCACCTATTAATTTCTTACAACAAGAGCACTATTGCTGACGACCTCACAATTTTGTAGCTTGGTCAAGCAATGGCAGCGACATCTAGAGCTGACTTCTCTCAAACATCCATCCTATCGCCAACGGGAGAAATTGGGAACTTGACCAGATATAACATGCTTTACCCACTAAGTGGGTGTTTAATGGCTCAGAAATCGAACCCACGACTCGCGATGAAAACCACGCTGGCAACGAATCCGCGATCACTGAGTTATTATATCCACTACGATTAGAAGAAATGACAGAAGATATGCGTTTCTTCTGAAATTTCAATAACTACACAAATATCAAAATAATACTTTATAGAAACTATAATAAGAACAGCAAAATCAATAACCATCAATAACTATAATTGATATTAATTTCTTTTTCGAGGGGCGATGAATAATGCATATAATCAAGAAAAAATGCGTTTAGAAATGTTTACACCTTTTAGTTACTGAAAAAAAAATATGGGACTATTATTTTTCTTCTTAATTAATGGGATAGTTATACACATGTTAATGTATTAAAAAATAAAATGAAATTCAAAGCTATTGAAATAAAAAAACTAAGAAATAGTTCTAGAAGAATTCATTTTATTCAATTGAATCATTCTATGTATGGAATATATCTATTACAGGAAAAATGGATAAATACGTTAAAATATGCATTCTAGCAGGAATAATTAAAATCATTTTGTATCAAATTTACAGTGGTGCCACAGCCTACTGAACGCGAGGGCCAGAGTGAAAACCAACATGAGATCCCGAAAAAGTACATCTATCATACAAACGTTAAAAAAAGAAAAATATAAGTTAACGAAAAGAAGTGTAAGTAAGATAGAGAAGGACAGTTAGTCATCAGGGGCGGTCACCCATTTTTATCAATCACTATAATTCCCAATGAAAAATTATCCTTTCAGAACTGGAGTAACTTAGTGGGCTCCATGCCATGACATCTGTACACTTTGTTCTGTGTTGTCGGAGTTCTGAGAATGAAGAAATAATCACATGTACGTAAGGTTTGAAGGATCAAAGGCATTACCACACTTGCCTTTTGCTTTAGAGACTTTTAGTAAAAAATGAACATTTTGTTTTTTTACCTTATAATTTTTATTAAATAGAGTTTCTTTTAAAGACAATTTCCAGTAAAAAAATTTCATGAAAGAATAATTTTTCATGAATAAGGTTTTATTTCTTAGAAAGATATTTTTTTGAGGGGAGATGATTTCGATTAAGAAAAGTAAAAAATTTTATAAAATAAGTCTTTTAGCATTCAATTTTCAATTACTTTTTTGACACTTTAATAATCTATTTTTTTACTTGTATACTCACAGATAGTACGCAATGATTCATTCGTGAGTTTATCCACAATGGTGTATCAAAAGTACCTGTTTTCGCGACATTGGACATTCCTTCAGCTTGTAAGTATTATATGTGCTGCCATCTGTTAAAAGAGCACAAATTAATTTGTCACAATTCATAGGTTAGTTTTAATTTCAAAGCCATTTACGGCCCCGTCGCATAATATTTTGTAAAAAAAATGAACTTATACATGATAACTTGAAGGAATCGACCGAAAAAGACTTCGAAAAGACGACGACTATGTTTTGGATACGAATCGGCATAATACTCAAGAAAAGTGTTGCAAATAATCATGGAATTATATATAATGAGTCACCCCAGTTCCATTCCTCATTCATAGATATATTTTGAGCCGCTGTCGTAAAATGAGAGCACGCAGTTAACTAGAAGTGATATAATTTTTTATATGTTCTTAATAACCCTATGTATTTTTTAAAATTAGTATTCATAAAAAAGTTTTATTCACCATGTATGATCATACGTAAAATATGCATTTTTAAAGTTATATTCCAATAAATATATAATTTTAAATTCTTAAAATAATTTCAATACTTTAAGATTCCAATACATCTACTAACTTTAATATTTTTAAGCATTTGGTTTTCTTAAATTCATAGAAGTGTCCTCATATTTCTGCGCATCAGTTTGCTTGTACTAGAATTGTTTATAGCTTATAAATTTTTTTCTCAGACATTTCGAAAACATAAGTCACAATTATATCTAAGTTTGGTTTTTTTTAAGAAAAATTATAATATTCAAAATTTTAATTTTACGACCGAATGATTGACCGTGTTATGCAAAGCAGCAAAAAAAAAATTTCAAAATTTTATTCTGGTTAGAACTTTCAATATATGACATCATGAAATATAGAGAGCTGAAATAAATCAATTTGAAAATGTTGAATGTTAATTGAGTAATTTGGCACTGAAAGAAAATTTAAATAACGCTCTAAATAATACAGCCATGATATGAAATTTATGAAGTTATTTAAAAGTTATAATAAAAACAGTAAATTTTTTCGATATTTTGCATGTTTTTGAGGGTATTGTCAATTAAATATACACTTTTCTAATAGTAAATTTTATTAAAATCATATTCATTAGCATTTTAAAAATAAGTGTAAACACGTAAATACAAATTTATTTATATAAAATTTGAAATTTCTCATTTCTCCAGGACATTATATTGACGTAAACAACGATATTTGCGTAATTCAAATAAAACAAAGAAAGAATTGAAATAATGGTAAGATTTATGCTGATTTCTATGAAAGAACTTTCATGACATTTCTCACATTACGCGAAAGTCGACATATACGAATGACGCCGAAGGCAAAATCTTAAATAAAATAAGATTCGCAACGTCGCTTTTCTACCAAGTTCAAACGACTTAATGCACTAAATTATGTTTCGAGTCTTGAACTTTAATACATGCCTCTCCGTGGATAAGTATCGCCCCCAAAAACACAAATGACAAGGAAGAGATAAACGAAAATATTACATAGAACGAAGGTTCATTAAATTCTCCACCAACCACGCTGAGTTAATGGCGTAATTTCCTGTTGGCATTTCGATTTCGACTCTTTCTTGAATATACATTAGATTTCGAATATTTGAAAGCGTTTTTATGATTGATGAAGAAAATCTAACGCGCTTTGTAAAAGAAGAAAAATTCTATGTAATTATATTTTCAGCTTTAAATTTATATTTTCCCTTTTTATTGTGCAGCAGATAGGATTTCATTCCTTAATTTAAAAACAAAAACAAATGTTTTATGGAATTGCAATTAGTTTTTGTGGTTCTAAATCTTTAAGAACATTGATAAGCAAAGAGATGGCACGATGATTAGAAAATTATTTTAATCGCTCAATGTTAAGGTGTCGAATCAAAAGTGGTAACATTGTTACAGGTGGGAGAATATACTAATACTTATTTTAGTTGTTATTCATATATATATATATATATATATATATATATATATATATATATGTGTGTGTGTGTGTGTGAAAGTGATACAATTAATACCCAGATTTAAAGATGGATTACCTTATTAAGGCAAGCTCGTTTGATGCCGAATGCTGAAATCTGTTAAATGGCGCAAAGCAAATTTTATACTAACTCATTGTTTAGTTTTGATATGGCATCCATTTCTGTAAGTCATGCAACGTGGCTTTTGATAAGATGGAAAAGAGTAATATCCTTCATTGATTCTTCTTCTGCTTTCGCATGGGAAAATGTTAGCAAGGAGCTTAAAGCGAAGTTTGATGATGTTTGATGCTGGGAAAAGTACTTGGCTATACTTAGGTAACAGTCTGTTCCTATTGAAAAGTCAGTCAGAGTTATAACTGACCTCAATTGAGCTATGAGAGGTCCATTTTTAAGGCTTTTGGATATTTTAAATACCATTGTATAGTATCCCAATTTATTCTTGTCCATTGCATTGCTTATAGAGTCCGTCTAATGCTGTGTAAGCAATTTCAGTACCACTAAATAATGGTGGTAGCTTAAAGAATTGTTAAATATATGTACTCATGCTTTAAAGAATTGTTAAATATATACAAGTGCCAAAACTCAATACTCAAAGCTTTCGAATAAGAAATAGAAAACAATTAGCTTCCAGATTACGAATAGTAATTTTGTTTAATAAAGGGGATATCAGTAAATAAAGTGCAGATAAAATTATTTAAATTGGTGGAACAAATAAAAAAAACTAATCGAAAGCTTTATGCGAAGTTTTTCAAAGAACATAATTAGCTACCTAAAAGTGAGATTTTTTTATTACTATTATCAAATTACTCAAATAAAAATAAGGATTAAAGTAAACGATGAAATATCGAGAAATGGACAATAGTAATCTCCTCCGATATTAAAATTAAACGGAATGATAAATTATTAGACTTAATATATTTAAGATAAATGTATTTAAAATTGAAGCAAAGAATAAGAAATTGAAAAGTGTTCTGGTATGCCAAAACGCCCCACATAAAACAGTTGCACCTTGAGTAGCAAACAATTTATCACTGAAAAAGTGAAATCTTTCCCGGATATATAGAAAACCAATGATTTTCTAGTCATAAAAATTTAATTATGAATGGTATGGTGTGAAACAATCAATGCATAATGGACATTACACATCGTGCACATTATTGTAGTGCGCGATTCCTTTTCTGTTGAGCACATTTACGGCAAGGCTGTCGTGTTTTTGTTGTTACTAGCAGATGGTCATCAACATTGAGTAAGCTTCGTGATGTTTTGGTTTGGCGTCCAGTTCTTCTACGGCGTTGATACTGTGCGTTGAGCTTTCCGGACGCCATCAAGGCTTCTGCAAGAGGTACAATGAAATCAAGAAGTGGGGTTTTTCGATGTTTGAGTTCGCAGTACACAATCCATGAGTTGACCACTGCGCTCATCAATACGCGAAAAAATACTTTTTTCCCACCACCTGCAAGATTTTCGATCTAATTCATAGACATTTGCCATTTGGTCTGCAAGGTTTACACTTCCCTTGATTTTGTTGTAGAATTCGATTGACTCAGGGCACTCAAATTCTTCTTTGCTTTCATCTTTCTTGGTGCAATTTACTTTTGCGTATTCAGCTTTGTGGCAATTACTTAGCATCTTCACTTCCGTTGAATTAAGCCACCTTGTACACATTGTTCCATTTTTAGTTACGAGAAACTCAGCCTCGCCCCTTTTACTTAGTTTTGTTGCAAAATTAGGAACACCTTTCTTGTCTTGATGCACGTACCAACAGCAGGAAATTTCAGGGTTTCCATCAGGTGCACACTTTTAAAAAATCGGTCAAACGCTGGCATCACGTCTTTTCCTCGGATTGTCTCCGTTAGCTTTGATACTACCCGTTACCCAAGTGTGCCTTGAACTTCACCCGTTTCTTTTCCGGAATAAATGTTCATGTCATATACATATCTTGTTTATTGAATCCCATCGCTATCAAATTTTTATCCCTCTTTTCTCAGGTTTCATGAGCATACATTGTTTGAGGGATGAACGTCCCTTGAATTTCGCCATTGATTCATCAATAGATTGATATGAGCTTCCTTTTAGATTGATATGAGCCTTTGCTTGTCATGTTTGATTGTTTGTTTCAGGCACGAAACAATCTCATCAATATAATATGTTTTACTCGCATTTTCTGGCTTTCTGTTTCAGCAAAATATAGTTTCGACAACAACGTTTTACATCTGTCTCTTGAAATAGCATATTTTATTGCTACGTTTCCCAAAAAAGGATTAGATGACTTATAATGAGAGAATTTCGGCACCTTATTGTAAGACATGACAAGCATGCATCCAAGGACAAGCATAGTTTCAGAGGGGTCAGTAGGGTGAATTGTTTGTTCTAATTTTTCGAGTCGTTGGTTAGTGCATTGAGAGATTCAAATCATAAGACTTTTTGGAAATATCTTGAGAAACATGTCTAATTCTGTAGCTGAACGATTTAAGTTAAATAACAACTCTGCTGGAAATGTCATTCGAGGTCAGAAAGTTGAATCTGCATGAAATCGTAAGATTGGTCTGTAGCCTGAAGCATTAGCTGATGGTATCTCATCAACCGATGGAAGTGATGCCGTATCAATATCACTCAAAGCATCTCTGTTATTTGTATTTTGGGGAATGATATCATGATCGATATTCATTTCACACTCGTCTGAATCGGATGAGTACTGCAAATTGTGTGCTGGATCTTGAAAATAGGGATCGTCTATTTCATCATCCAAATCAATATCTTCATCATCTGACTCTTCGAATTTTTTTTTATTTCTTCATTAGAAAGTCCTCGGCGTCGAGTCATTTTAGATTGAATTAATTTGTGCCTAAATTAAAAATAATAAGCAAATAATTCAAAAGTAACCGAAAAATATAATATCAAGAGCAATGATAACATAGGACTGTTGGGACAATATGTTCCCACTATCCAAGACGAGAGGGACACATATGTCCCGATAATAAAAACGGAAGTAAAACTTTGCCACTTACCTGTTTATTAGAGGTAATCCGCTTCGTGAGTAACTTATCTGGCCCTAGATTTATGAATCAATCAAAATTTAATCGAAAATAGGCGGTATTATCCAAAACTAAGTACAGTATGTAATGAGCTGCTACAACACTTCAAAAACGCGGGAATTGCATGTACGGTAATGCCATCTATGTTCTGTGAATGAAAATATCTTCAAAAATATTGGCAGGACTAGTGAGAAATTCTCCCATTAGACAGAGAAGCGTTTCTGCCCTAAACTTGAAATTTGCTTGGGACGTATGTGTCTCGTTAGGCGCGAAAGGGTTAAAGCTAACTGTAAATTATTAAAAAATTTTTTAAAGATGTGCGTTCATTGAAAACAATTAAATTTTTTGGATGTCAGCTTACATTGGCCCGGCTTGGGTTTTCTTAAACCAAACTTATTGTTTGTTAGCTGGATTCCTGACAAATATTAATTTCATTTACTCACAAGTAAAAAGAATTAGTACGCAGTCTTGTGAAAAATAAAAATGGGAATTCTCATTATATGATGAAAATGAAATTCGAAAAGAAAAGCAAAACCGTTTTAATCTGACCCCTTATCAATATCGATCATTTGGCCCCACAACTATTCTTTAAATCACCATTTGTCGCAGCTAACATTCTTACATATTTAATCAGCCTCTGCCATGATATCCAAAATGTCTTTTTTATTCTAAAGCTCTAGAAATTCAAGGAAAGTTTTATTTTTCTTGTGATCTTATTTCTTTCATTTAGTATTCTAAATTCTATGAAAGGAAACTTTAAATCATGCACTTTTTAATAAATTTTGTTCATTCTTTGGGATTTTGCGGCTGCGGTGAATAAAAATCAGCACTTTTTCCGCCAGGTTCTGTTTGCATGCATATTTAAAAGGACTCGCTGTTTCAGCTATCTGCTTGGAAATATCTTTTTTAAATAAACTCAGTATAAACATTCACGAGAAGCACTTTTTCTTTATTAAAATCCCTAGACCACTAAAATAATTCATTCATAAACCTGAATTCGACTAACATAATTTCTAACAAACAGATTATATTACACAAATTTCTGCTACCATATATTAAAAGAAACCTGAATCAGAGAGGGTATTTTCCTTTAAAATTTATTACTAAGGAATAACCGAGAAAATCGGATAATATTCATTCTACTTATCGATGGATCATTAGATATATGGTGTTATAAATTACAACTATTAATGTTGATTTGTTTGGTTTTAGAAAGACGTAAATTTTATTAACTTATAGAACTTTAATTATTACCTCGGGGAATCGTAAAGGGTTAATTATTAAAATAATCGTGAAAGAATGTTAATTTTTAATTATTATTCTAATGAGACTTTTCTATCTAGTCCCAATCCAAAATTGCACATTTCTCTTAGATATTCTTGACTTTTAGCTGGCCGTCATAATAGAACTCAGGAGATTAAAAACTATATTTTGTTTTTACTTCAGGTTACTTAAAACTAAAACTTTCTGAATTCAAAGAAATCAACATGAATTGCTACAATTTACAACAGTATGTACACAAAGATAAATTAACATACATAATAAATTTTAACCAGATATCTCGGTTATTTTTTTTCTTTAATTTAAACTTTGCGATATCCCCTCATATATATATATATATATATATATATATATATATATATATATATATATATATATATATATATGAAAATTTATGAAAGAATAATTTCAAATATTTAAAAAGACAAAAATCCAGAAAGAAATGTAAAAATGAAAGAAAAATAAATGAAAATATGGAACCCAGCAAGTCAAAAAGCAATATCGGGCTGAGGACCGAATAAGCGGGGTTAAACTAGTTTAATGGTACCAACCCTCCCCCTTTGCGACTTGGTAGGCTGAATTGAGAAATCCAAATTACAAAAGAGTTCAATGATTAAAAATTGCAAGAAAATTCAGCGATAAAATCTACAAAAATAAAATCTGTAATTCTAAAAATTATCAACAGATCAAATAGAAAAATTACTTACAAAAATTCAAAGAAATGAAGATTCAAATATGTGAGTAGTAAAACGGAATTTTCTTTAAGCTTCAAGATGTATATCACATACTCAAAATGAAAAAAATATAACATATCATCACCATATATATATATATATATATATGTGTGTGTGTGTGTGTGGGTGGGTGTGTGTGTGTGTGTGTGGGTGGGTGGGTACGCGCGAGAAATTATTTAATTAATAATTTCCACCAAAAAAAAAAAAAGAAATCAGATAAAAACACAAATTACCTTGTCTTAGGAAATGAATACTTGAATTTAGACATTGAAATAAAATGCACTGTTGTTAATTAATTCTGATCACTTATATCATGGTGGGTAAGTAGCTAATGTTGATTCGCTTATCTTTCATGGCGATGTCCAGTGATCTTAATTGGCATAAAAATTTAATATTAATATCAACTGAGCCGAGCCGTTGATTTATCTTCCGATTTGAGTATTTTTTTTACTCAGAATTTTCTTTAAAGTTGTTTAAATAGTACAACTAATGTCACCCCCATCATATATGACATCATGAAGACAACCACTTAAAGGATATGATCCGAAAATTTGAAAATTTTTCCAATAAAAATATGCTCGAACGTTAACTGCACATTCGGCTGGCTATTCTGATGTATTTTATTACTTGTTATTATTGCTATAAAAATATCAAAAGAGACTCTTAAAATCTCGAACAACTTCATGGAGATAAACAACGCTTGATGTTTTCTTCACGTACAACGATTCTTTTCTGTAGTAATTTATGTCAACCCTAATTTTATTAAAATACTCTCTAAATTATTCCTATTGAAATAATGTTGATACTTAATTATTCGCGAAGTAATTAAAATTTTTATACAGCAAATTTTTAAATAAAAGGGAACTGTGAAAAAATAGAATTGGTTATGACGTTACAACCATCATGTTCCTTAAATTCGAAGCGTGATTGAAAAGTAATGCCTCCACGACTGGAATATTTTGTTTGTAATCCAATTTTCATAATAATTGTTGTATCAGAACGCTTGAAGTACCTTTCAAGTAATGGATTTGTTTCACTTGCTTTCGACTGTCATTGAGTGGCTGAGAACTGAAGAAGTTGAAGAACAACTGGGAGATGAAGTTGAAGCAGCGAAATGTCATTGCACCCGATCTTGCATCTGGTGACTTTCACCTTTTTCTGAAGATAAAAGGATACCTTAAATACTCTACTTTTGCCCTGAGGATGAAGTGTAAGTTACCATGAACGTCTGGTGTCGATAACCGCAACCGGAACATTTCTATGACAGGTTTATTCGACTAGTCACCCATTGGTACGAGTGAGAGGGAAAAAATGGACATTATTTCAAAAAACAGATTGTGTTTTTCATAGAGAACACCTGTAGATTTTCCGATACAAGAATTGAGAAAATCGAGTGACAAAACAGTCATTTTTTCCAATAGATTCACGTAGAAATAAAGAATTTTCTCTTTCAAGAATTAAACTCATATTAATTCAAATGAAATAAATGGAATTGGCTTAAAAATAGTATTTTTCTCAAGAACTCAAAATACTGGAAACTTTAATATCTCAAAAACAATAATCAGCCTTTTGTAATCGTCTGGAAGGGTAATAAACATTCATAGGATTGCATAAAACTTACGTTAAGCTGAAAGACAGGTCATGCTAGAAATAAAACGAGCCCTCGTTACTGTAATTTGTGGTAACGTGTAATATTTCTAGTACAAAACTTTACATTAAGATTTAATGTATCTTGCAATATTTATGCGAGAGATTCTCAGAAAGTACCTGCTTTCAAGACAGATGGCGTGGCTAAGGTAATTTGGTGTTACCATAATTTCCTGCTATCAATTACATGGCACCAAACCAAATGTGATACTGATTCATAGGTTAGTTTTGATTGGTACCGTGAAAAGCTGTCGGCATTAATTTGAGTCCTGTTGTCACCTTTAAGGAGACATAGATCCATCTTTTTCACAGGAAGTATTAGAACATTCCGAATAATGGGTTGCTTCTCGTTATTCTGTTCTAAAATAGGTGAAGAGATATGACGTAGAGTTATTTTATGGGTAGAAATGCGAACAACTTGCATTTTTAATAAATCTTGCAAATGCTCACGAGCTATTACAACTTTTTCAATCTATTAACAGAAATATATAATATTATGAAGGGGACTCAGCAAGTACATATATGGTGTTTCAAAGGTACATTGGCGTTAACAATGAGAGCTGCATTCAGTCTATCACTGCTGCTATCCAAATGAATCTGACACTGATTATAGGTTAGTTTTGATTCGACAATCATCTGTTGCCAGTTCAAAATTTGATTAATTCTACGTCGAATTGTCGTCGTTATTTTGCGTTGAATTGTCATTTTCAATGAGACCTGGATTCCTCTTTATGCACTAAAAATCGAACAGAAATCAAAACGATGAGTTGATTTAGGAAATCTGCTCAAAAGAAAACACAGAAGGTAACATCTGACTGGAAAACTTACTTTAAGGAATTGTTGAACTGCACACACAAATAGCGTTATATTAACTTATTCTTAGGAAAAAGAAGGAGGGAAAAAAATGAACAGACAGTACTATAGTGAATTGTTCCGAATTCCCACATTTCCTCTTTCTATCGTCTCTTCTTTACACTGGTACTCAACACCCGCATATTTATTTGTTCCTTAGAAAAAATATAAAATATTTTCTTTTGATAGAAAACAACGATGTCTATAAACCCCTTAAGTCGAAGAACTAAAATCGTTAGATTATTTAAATTGATAAGACGGAATATTTTAAAATATATATATAATGTTGATTATAACTATTGTATATATTCAGAGTCGCGAAGGCATATTTTCTCCCTTAGTGGAAATACAGTAATCGATGCTTCTAATATTAGAACTTGCTCTAGTAAGCAAAGAGAGAGAAATAAATAGTGCTATTTTTTGTAACTATAGTTCTTTTCTGAAGATAATCCCCTTCACAATTCCACTTAAGTTCACATCGGATTCTCATCTACTAGAAAAGGATTTTGTCTAGTACTAATATTTATAAAGTAAAAGCAAATCCAATGGAATAAATGTGGAAACTCCGCCAGACTAGTGCCTCTAGTCATGGTATTTTCTCCATGACTTAAACTTATGTAGATTTTTATTTATTTTGTATTGTATTTGATTCAGAGAGAAGTCTAACTATAAAACATTGTGTAACATTAGTTCTTTGGTTTTGGGGAGGGACTGAAATTATTTTATTTTATAATGTTTTTGAATTCTTATAAATTGGAACCTATTTCTTACGCGAAATGACACTAACAATTTATGGTGCTGGCTTCAAAACTGGCTAAGCTGCGACTATATTTAAACACTTTGCTATATTGAAAAAAGAAAAAAAATATATAAGAAATGGTGCAGAAGATGGGTAAACAACAGAGAAGAATCGCTAGAAAATTTCGGGGATGCGTCACTCATGTTTACCAAAAATATTAAACTCCTTTGGAGGGTACAATAAACGCTTACTAGGGTATAAATGGTGTTATGATATCCGTATTTATCTAAAGAAGGTAAGTCCCTAAGGCGTTTGCAACAAAATATATTCCTTAGGAAAAAAAAGTAAACAATAATTCCCTTACAGTAAATTATTTACAAAGACAGTAAATTCCTTAAGAAAGAAAAGTTCGTTCGGGAACTTGGTGTCTTGATACGCATACTTATATAAAGAAGGTTAGTCCCTAAGCAGTTTGCAATAACTGAAGATAACTTTAATGCTGCAATAAAAGTGGTGCTGTTTGACGGCACACTGGATCTCATTGACAATCGATTTCCTTTTTTCCTAAACTACTTTAGAGAAGGGGAAAAAATAAAAATCTGAAGGTGCTGGACCATGCACGTGCGAGGGGTGGTTGATGATGTCTAACAGAAAGAGTCCAATAGTTGCTTAGTGGCGGTAACTGTGCTCAGACGTCGCTGTGAGAAAACAAACTCGCTCTCTTCAATTATATTTACCTTCTTTTGTTTTTAATCGTCTTCTGTGATTTCTGAAGGCTCCGGTATATCTGCCATTTTGATTTTTCATGAACTAATGTTAAACCTAGGGAATTTCTGCTACGGTTCTGTAATCGGTACTATTTATGTACTTGAAATAAAAACCATGAAACATAAAGATCAAAAAATAAATTAGGTTTCAGTCGAATTAAAATTGTTCAGTTGAATTTAAATTAGGTTTTAGTCATTTTTTCTCTGATTTTTGAAAATATTTTAGAATATTTTTAAAAACCAGAAAAACCATAAGCGAATCACAAAAATATGAGTAAAAATAGTTTTAAAAATCAGAGGGAAAATGTTATTCCTCAGAAAGATTCATTATTTTTTACTCTTTTGAATGCACTTCTTTGCATTCAAATCAATAAAATAGTACAGATTTGAGGATGCAGTAGAAATTCCATAGTATCAATATTACTTTCACAATATCAAAATGAGTTGGAGATAGGAGCGTTAAGGGTTTCTCAGCGCAGTTCGGGATTGATTTCTTCCTTCTACGATAAGAATTCAGTATATAGAATCTCTTATTGGTTTCAAATCACTGAGGCCATGAATTTTCAGACCGAAATAACGGTTTTTAATATTTTCTGTATACTTTAACAGCACGACACCATTTGTACACATTACTACAATTCATAACATAATCTTAGTATATAAACTGTATTTGATTCACTAAAAATCTGAAACGACGCATTTCTTTCAGCCACAAAAACGCAATACTTGCATTTGGTGGGATACGGTTTTACTCCCAAGACTTTTATCTCCAACGTTGTGTGCGCAAGTGCTTACAAGAAATAACTCCGAAGCGAGAACTGACGGCGATGTATTTTTTATTCTGATCAATTTTCCCATTTTTTAATGTACCTGAAAACTATATAAGTCCTCTATTTAAGCATTTATTTCGGGAAGCTGCTAGTGCGATGAGAATGGAAGAAGAGAAGATGAGGATATATCAGGAATTCCCCTAACTGCACCTTGCGAAATTCATCTCTTCCCAAAAAATAAAGAGTATCTTAAGGGACATTATTTTTGTTCTAACGACGAAATCAAATCTTTCATTAAAATCTGGTGTCAACAAAAACCATCAAAATGCTTTCATGATGGTTTAGCCGTTTTATTTACATCTTGCCGCAAGTGCTTGGAAAGAGATGAGAATGTAAATAGTGTGTAATGTGATATATTGAAGATATATATAGTTTTCAAGTTCAACAAGAATTGTGAAAATTTGTTTATAAATTAAAGAGTTTTGGCGATGGAAGAATTATTTTCAATGCCGCTTTGTATAAATATCTCTATTTCTTTTTTGTGTATTATTCCGTAAACCCTGTAATTTTTTTCTTTTCTTATTATCTTATAGCTTTTGAGGGTAGCAGAAGTTCCCAAATAATAAAACCCTTAACCGTTAGAGTGTAAAATCTGTTTATGTAGCTCTTTGGTTGTCGTTAATGTTTATTCACCCAAAGAAATTGCAGTTATTTAGGAATTCAATTTCAGCAATGTTTTGTTGTATCTATGATTAGATTGTGATTGGAATAGAAAAATATAAGTAAATTTAAAGTTTTTCCACTGGATCGTATAGTTAACGTTTCAAACAATATAGAAAATTCGTTTATTTCTTCTATTTTTGCAGAAAAATGAAAAACTAAACATGAATTGATGATAAAGTCTTACGCTTTTATTCCTTCACATCGATTTGGGAACGCAAGTTTTAGTTTTAATTTAGTTTTTAATAACGTTACACTAGAAGTAACACGAGGGCTATTGGCGACGGACCTCTTAATTTTGAACCACAGTCAATTGACGAGGACGATACTTAAGCTGGAACTTCCTCTTCTAACTTCCACACCGTGCCAACGGGAGGACTTTGGGCCCCGACAGATTTAACGTGCATCAGTCCCGGCTACACGGCGGGTCTTCAGTGGCCAAGGATCGATCCCTAGAATGAAAGAAAACCGCCGGCCACGAATCCGAAGCCATGACCAGTAGGTTACCGTGGCCACTTTGGGAAGGCAAACAACTTATATATAAGAGAAATTTGTTGATTATATCTAGGTTTTTTAAGACGGAGTGATTAATAATTTTATTGAAGTGAGAGAAATGGAATATTTTTAATTTTAAAATGGGATTGAACTAAAAGCTGTACGTCACCTTTTCTAAAGACTGAAGTACTGCGCCTACAAAATTTTATCTTGAGAATTTTATCCTGTAATCTAAATTTTCTTACGTGCGTGAAGTGGAATTCAAGAAAGCATGGAGCCACCTGTGGTGTTATTCCCATCACTTAAGTTGTGGTCCTTTAAGAGTAGTCATTATGTTTCGCTAGTGAGATGATAATTCAATCAAATTAATTCTTCTCAGAAACTCAAAATCCATGAAAAATAATACGAACTTGCGTTTCACGCAAGTATATTAGATATAAGGAATACAGGAAATTGCTTCAATTGACCTATCAAATTACATTATTTGAATCTATATATTTTGAAAATGCATAGTAAAAATTAATAATTATCTCAAAAAGGAGCACATATAAAAATAATAAATTTCTTTATTTTCTATTATTTCAACAAAATTTCTATAAATAGCACTAGTTATATGGGATAAAACAGTTACTTTCATTTACATGTCTGAACTTATTTATCTTAATGTATGACAAAAAATATAAATTTTTAAAAATTACTCATAATCAGGTTAGAAAAAGTAATTTTCGCTTGAGATTCGTCTAAGCGTAGTGACTTTGGAAATTAATATAATGACCCTGTATTGGAAATGAATACCTAATAAATTTGAATGTTATACGTAATTAAAGATTATTTTAATTAAGGGTCATTGGATCACACTATATTAATTGTCATTTTGATCCCAATGTTAAGAATACTCGTTTCTCAAAGAAGCGAATATTTAATCTTTATAACAGCTCACTGAAATTTCATAATTTTTTCATTACATTTTTGAGGATTTTATATACATCACAAATTTTTTCTTCAATTGTTTGAGGAACTTAGATGCAACACAATTTTTTTCCTTTTGATTTTCATGTAACAACTTATAACAAATGTTCCACATAAAACGACTGAAGCAGTCAAAAAGACAGCTATTCAGATTTGAGCCATTTGATATTCAAGTATTCTCATTTCTTTTCTCCGGTTTTTATATTTTTTTATTCCATTAACACACTTATTTTCAGAGCTGTTCTATGTGAATATGAGTCAGTAATTTTGCTTGAAGTACTGGAAATTTCACGTTTCGAAAAGTTATTTTTTCAATTTCACATTCTGTTTCAGTGTTTAGTTTTATTTCATCAGTACTGTGAAAATTACAGGGAGGATGATAAAAATAGTGATTTAATTTCGAAAATTTTTTTCGGTAAGTAAAATTCCTGAACATAGCTCTTACTCTCGGTACATTGGATTCGGTACATATTGGTACAACAGGAACTATAAACTATTTTAGACTTTAATGACTTGTCAAAACATTTGGATTCAGGATTATTTGGTAAAATGATCCTGAAACCATTTCAAAGAGATTCTACAGTTCCTCTGGATGATAAATTGATTAGTTCTACTTGGGATGAACAGGATAAATTAGATGTTCGTAGATTACTTGATCAAATGAGCCGATTGTAAACGATGCAATTGTTTTCAAGGAGCCTGTTCACATGTCTTGTAATGTTATAGATGTTGCAACATCTATATATGCTTGTAATGTTATAGATGTTAAATTTATAATTTCAAAAAATAAGATTTAAATTAGAACATATAATCCATCGGAAATTCATCTAAAGTCTTTTATTTGAATCTTATTAATGAAATGCGATTGTTACATTGTTTGTTAAAGAGACGATCTCCATGCTTTCCTTGCTCTTAAAAAAACTTTGGCAATGGTCGGGATGCCAAAAAAAAAAAAAAAAAAAAAAAGAAAAAAGGTGGGCTCCTCATGCATTAAAACCATTTGTGGAAAATGTCACAACAATGGTATACTAGACACTTTTGATACAAGTAATGTGTTACTAATTACATTGTCAAATAAGAGCTCATAAGAATACAATCTTCCCATTCTTTGAGAAATCAAAGTATTTTACTTTATACAATAATACATTTTTATACAAAAATGTTACATGTACTTTAAATAGTTTCACATAATTTACTTAAGCTTTGAATCATGATATTTGTGTTAAAAATAAAATATTTATTCTAAATTTCATACTGAGGTCAAAATAACCTCTAATGATTGCACAACTAGGCTCAAAATATCAGTAGTTTTAAAAACAATTTTTACACTCTCAGTTAAATTGGTGATTTTCAAAATATCAATAACATTCGAAAGGACTGTTAATTACTCTTCAATTTCATAACTTATTTAATTTTAAACTGTAAATAATTTGTTAAAATAAAAAAGGATCGAAGTAAGAAATCTATAATATCTTTAAATAATATTTATTCTTAAAGTTAAAAATTACAAAAAGTTATTGCAGTTACAAATAAAATGATTTCATTTAAAATCAATGCTTTAGAATGAATTGATTAAAATTTATTTCGAATGCATTGCTTAAAAATATTGAATAATGAAGAAGAAAAATAGAATTGCAATATATTAGTTGAAATGTATTCAATTCAAAATGTTGTTAAATGATTTTTCCAAGAAATATGTCATTCGAGAACTACATGAAATTCTTAATTAATTAAATGCATCGTAGATTATTTAACAATTTCTAAATCATTAATAAAAGTTGATAAATTAATTAAACTCTATAAATTAGAATTAACACTTTATTTTAATGAATTATGTCAGGAAAAATTTATTAGTTTAATCGATTCCGTGTTACTCTCAGAATCAGGAATGGTCAAAAAACCATACATTTTTAAAATACTAAAATAATTAAAAGATCTGGATTTTGAGTTCATTATAGGAATCCTTAAATGAATAATTTGAAATATTCCATATGTTGCAAAGTATTATGAATCAAAATGTTAGGGATTACTACATTTTGCCCTTAAAATGATAATTAAGTTTCCCGCTGCAGCAATAACTAAAATACACTCCAAAACAAACCAAAACAAAACAAAAAACGACTCACCAAGAAGAAGTTGTTCGATGAAGACCAAAATTGGTGAATAGGATAATAATGTACAGAATCGAAAATGAATAAAATTTCAGAAAAATTGAATGATGTATTTCAGAGTCACATAGTTACAAAGTAACGAGCTCAAGAAGGTGTTGATCCCCTCTAGCCTCGACACAAACTACCACGCGACGAGGCATTGAGTGATAAAGCTCCTTGATGGTGTCCTGCGGTATTTCTTGCCAAATTTGCTCCAATTGTAGGAGTAGGTCATCAACATTCCCTGGTAGATGTAGTCGCCGTCCCATCATATCCCAGACATACTCGATTGAAGAGAGATCTGGCTGGACAAGTAAGTGTTTGACAAGTTGTAAGACAGTTCATAGCAACAAGTGCCATATGTGGCCAGGCATTATCTTGCTGAAAAATAAGGCCAGAATACTTCAAATGGAACGGTAGCAAAACAGGTCTCAGAATGTCATCCACCTAAATCTGTGCTGTAAGTGTACCTGTAATGATGACCAAAGGGGGCCGGCTATCAAGGGAATCGCACCCCAGACTATAACTCCTAGTTGAGGGCCTGTGTGGCGTGCAATAGGAAAAGCAGGGTCGGCACGCTGCCCAGGGCGTCTCTAGACACATCTTCGATGATCGTCACAACCCAGTTGGAATCGGGATTCGTCGCTGAATACTATACCTCTCCAGTGAGCATCATTCCAACCTGATCGAGCCAAACACCACTCTAATTTGCCAACAATGTGCAGGCCTGAGTGGCAGGTGGCGTAGCAGTTGGTACGAGCTCTATCAGCCGTCTGTGAATGGTCATAGTGGACACTCGTGTGTGGGTCGCACGCCTGATGGTTGATAACGATGAATCAGACACTGTGACAGAGGATCTGACAATCCCTCTGGCCTCCGTGATCTGCGGTTGCCCTAGGTCGACTGTTTCCCGTATGAAGCTGAAATATGTCATTGTCTACCCATTCTTACTAGCACTTCTAATCGCTGCATCTCTTCGACCCATATCACGAGCGATTCTCCGATTTGCCCAACCTGCCCCTTTCAATCCAATGATACGACATCTTTCAAACTCTGACAGTTGCTCGTAATGAGCTCGAATCCTACGACGAAGCATTTTTTAGTCGTTGAAAGGTATCTTGAATCACAATGTAACAGAAAATTTGACCATCAGATTGAGAATCGCTTCTAATATACACCTACTGAGTGCGCAGTTCTGATGCGCTGTAGCTCTCGCTATTCGTTCAATGGACACTAAATTTAATCATATGCATGTTCTGTAAAAATGTCTTTTCATACGAAATTTCTTTACAATCGGGCGACTCCTTCTTGGTGAGTTTTTTTTTTTTGTTATAGAGTGCATTTTATTTTTATATCTAATGATAATTTCAGAAGTTTTTGTAATTATCACCCTCTTCCTTTTTTATTGAACTGAAACCCTCTCTCTATATGTTTTGAAATGGTCCTTTAAGCACAGTGAGAGACGGAAAATAGATGCTTAGAGCCTCATATGGCTATGTTGCGCCAAACAGTGTATATATGTAACCTGACTATTACCCAAATAATTGTTAGAAAATCAAAATTGGTTGACCCGATGGAGGGTAGACAATAGAGAAGGATTTCTAGTGTATCCTGTGATGTGTTAGCTGTGTCGTGTCTAAAAAAACAGTAAATCCTATATTAAAGAGAAGGATTGCCTGGGTAATTTGGGATCCTGATGATCATTTTACGTTAGTACCACTTAGAGAAACGTTAAGCACAGATTGGAAACCCTTACCTCAATAAGTAGTTGCTTAATAGATAATAATGGTTATGATATTTGTTACAAACATGAGCTGATGCTTCCCTGCATCGCTTGTTTTGGAGGAAATGAGGAATTTTCAGAAATATCACACTAGTTAGTTAAAGTGAGCTTAAGAATTGAAGCCTTCATCTTGGTGGAGGATTAAGTGACTTGGTGAGAAACTTGGTGACATTTGCGACAAATGGAAAGTAATGTACGAAAATGCTAGGACCTATGTAAAAAATCAAACGGGTAGAAAGTCATGGACTTTTTGTTAATTTTCCCATGTAACTTCACGCCTGGCCGGAAAAGGTATAAATACACCAAGAGCTACAGTCAAGATCAGTCAGTCTGTGAGCAAATGAGCAATTAGTCTTTGTACGGTAGCAGTTTGTCTCTAAAGTCTGCTTTGTACACTAATCGGTAAATAACGAAAAATCTGCTGTAGATTCGGCCTTAATCTAGCGGAGCTGGTTGAGTCTGTCTGTGGAGACTCTGAGGCCGAGATCGATCGGGAGATCGACAGAAGCTATCGGCACTTGAATTGGTGTGTGCTGGGGGAATTTGAGAAAAAGCAACGTGTATCTTCTGGGAATCGTCAGATCCTGACCTGGAAGCGCATAATATTACTGTGGTGGTTGTCCACAGCGAGGAGTGATAAGCCGGTGAGCTGAATGTTGTAAAAATAATTATGACTGTTCGTAAAAGTGTGCCTTGTTCTTGTTTTTGTGTCACTGAACTGTACATGCACTGTGTATTTGTGTACAACTGTTATTACCCAATCTGTGCTATGTGTGTGTCATCCTGAAGACTTACAAATAAATCGCCATTTGCTGTTATCCTTCGAGTAGCATTAGATTTTCACTCCCCATACATGCCCAGAAAGAGAGAGGAATAAATTTTCCTGTAACAATATATTCTTTGTATATAATGATAATAGCTATAAGGAAGCAAAGATGTTTTGACTTTTTTCTTTCAATGATTCTTAAGAAACTATAGAGTGTAATTTAGCTATAAATAAAAAACGAAAATGTGAAAGTGAAACTTTGGTTATGTGGTTAATAAAGAATCTATTCTTTAATACGTACTGTGTTTCTAAGGCCAGTTGATATTTCTAATGCGTGCTGCCATCTGTTAAGCGACGCCAAAACAAATTTCTTACTTATTCTTATGTTAGAATTGCATTTTCAACAATTTTTTGCCAAAATCAAAATTTGTTTCGTACCCCGACGAGTTATTGTCATCATTTTGGTTTATCACCTTCTATGAGACCTGGATTCATCATTATTCACCGGAGGTACAGCAGCAATCAAAATAATAGTTTGCTTCCGGTAAATTTACACTAAAAAGAGTATAGACGTGCGAAATTATGGCAAATAATTTTTCAAATGCAATGGGTATCGTACTTATAGACTTTTTAGAAAAATAAAAATAGTCCCTTTTTATATTATGGTTTTTATAGTTTGAGCTAATAGATTAGATGAATTTATCATTTCCATTATTTTTCTCCTTAAGAAAGGGTAATTTAGTTTCATTTTTGTGGCAATAACAGTAATATCCTTTTTCTAGATGTAATGTGCATTTTAGAAATTATTAAATTCGTTAACGCTCTCCGTCTTTCTCTGTTTATTATACAAGAATGCACGAACAATATATATATTTTCAACAGGTAAATATTACATTGTGTGGTTTATTCCATTTCTATTTTCAACTTTTAACACAAGTACATTTTGAGCCTTTGAATATATATATATATATAATTTTATTACCTGTTAAGCGATAGATATATATATAATTTTATGAATACATAACTGTCCTTATGTATTAGCGATTATAAGTATAAAACGATTATAATGAATAATAAAAAAAAAAGAAAAGAAAAGAAAGTTTTTATCAGAGCTCTATATAAATAATAAAAGATATTTCTTTAAATTTAGTAGCAGAGAAATAACCATGAATTAAACAAGGTAAGTATTGAAACAATAAAATTATGCGAAAAAAGTCTGATGGCCATGGTAGCATATTGGTCATGGACTCACGGTAAGCTTTGTTTCGTTGAGGCGAGAGTTCGAATCCATGCTGCCTCTAAGAATGCACCGTATAAAGGGCTAATGCACGTTAAATCTGTAGAGATTACAAGTCCTCCAATTGGTGTAAAGAAGGAGTATAGAAATAGAGATGCTAGTTTTGTCAACCTCGTCACTTTATCGAAGTTCACATTTACAAAGTCCGTCGCTAATAGTCATAGTGTTGCGTTTTAGTACGCAATTAATAAACAATCAGTCAATAAAAGTATTCAAGTGATTACAGTAGAGAACTGACCATGGTCAGGAATTTGTGGGCTGTATTATTTCCGTCAAGAAATATAATCGAGCGAATGAGTTCACTCTTTCTCCTGTGATGGGGAAGTTTAATAGTACAAAAGCTAGATATGGTTTTTCTGCACCAAACAATGTGTAATAGTGGTGTAACCACTAGCAAAAATAGAAGAAACACCGGTAAGAAACGAGTTCTTCGAACTTGGGCTTTCTGTCAAATTTCACACTTTGTGTAACATCACTTTTTGTAAGTTAAATTTTAAGAGCTAAAGGGAACGTTGAGTCAAACTGAATTTATTAAATATTTAATTTTAATAATTTATTTTATTATTTGACGTTAATTAAATTCATCATTTGAAATAAATACAGTAAATTTGTAGTTCAATTCAGCATTATGTTAATCAATTAAGCTACATGTAATTCAAATTAAAGCAAAAGGTAAATTATTAAATTGAATATTATATCAGCTCCATGTAATTAAATTTAAAGCAAGCAGTGAATTATTAAGAGATGGATTTGGCGATCATTTGGTGCCTTGGTGAGAAACTTGGCGTAAACTTTTATTCTTTAAATAATTAGTTTTAATCAATTATTTTTTATTAATTAAAATTTTTATCATATTGTCATACCAAATAATTGTGTATAGAAATATCATCTCAATTAGGCAATTTAAAATGTAAGAAAAAGATTTTAAAGTTTTGAATCAGACAAAGTTACAATTGACGCAGAAAAGTTACAACGTGAGTTAAAGAAAACCCATTAAAAAGGTAAAAGTTGATTGATAAGAAGGATGATAGAAAACAATGGAGAAGATCGTGCTTGGGTATCCCAGAATTGTAACATTCTCGTATACTAAAGGTAGTAAATCCCATTGGAATAAAAAAGATCAATAGGGTATATCTGGAACATGATTCTCGTACTTACCTAAAGAATGTAGGTTCCGAAGGAATAACTCTGGTTAAAGTCCTGACGCCATTAAAATTTCACCATGTGGTGGGGCTTGATTAACCTTAAATATATAGAGGTTCCAAGCTCTGCCATTGGTATAGTGTGGAAATTTGAAATGGGAAATGTCGACTCGGGTGTCGTCTTCATCACTAGTGCTTGGTTCCTATTGCCATTAACCCCTGCGTTGCAAATAAATGTGACGTAAAAAACAATCAGTCAATCAAAGTTAAAGCAACCCGATATGAAAAATACAACAATTTCTGAAGCTAATTTATTATTATAAATGGATAACTAATCAGTAACTAGAGAGAGAATAAAAATATTAAGCAAGAAAATTTTTGAAAAAAAAAAAAAAAAAAAATGTAAAAAAAAAAAACCCAAAAAAAACGTAAAATTTAAACTCAAAATTTTAAAAAAAAAAAAAAAATAAATGTAAAAATGCAAAAAAAAAATTCTCAACAAGAAGAAAAAGGGAGATAAGTTAAATTGGAATTGAATGCTAATTCTTTGAAATTCAATTTCAATCTAATAGTCTTTGATTGACTTTTTCTTTCAGTATTAATTAGCCAAAAGTTCGGTATTTTTTTATAAAAACAATTAAATGTGTGGTAAGATTGCAATTAGATTCTTATCATTCATTATATGGATGAAGGAAAATTATTTTCCCAAGAAAGTCACTTAAATTAAAGAATTATATATGTTCATGTTATATTTTAATTTACCGAATCCTTGCAATTTTCCATTAAAAAATGAGACACAATGATTGATTAACTACGCTGTATTAGAACTTTTGTCTTATTGCTAATTAACTTATAGTTTTAATCAAAAAAGAGAATTTAGCAATAATTGATTTTACTTGTGATAATCTTGGTCATATTTTGCATAAAATCAATAATATTTTCGGATAGAGTACAATTCATAAAATAAATTATAATCTTGCATCAACAAAATTGTTTTTATTACAGTTGTTGTTAGCCGTAATTCTTAGGCATTGTAAAATTCTTCAGAATTGTTTTTGGAATTATTAAGATTTTAAAATGGTGTCTTCTAAATGAGTGTTTCTAACATTTGACAGCATAAAATATTCTGTATTCAACGATTATCCAAACAACTTACTGCACCCGAAAGAAAAAAAAACTCTAAAAATAGAAAACAAATAAAACAAATATACTGGAAAACTATTTCTATAAAAATATGAATTACAAGTATGGTTGCAAAAAAAAGTGAGTATTAACTCACAATTTCTTTTAATGTTTTGGATTTAGTCAGTATATCAATATATATATATATAAATCTTAATGCAATTATCTTCTTCATCAAAGAAAGTATTGAGATCCAAAGTCAGAACCCCGGAAGATCTCCATTAAAGGGCCACAAAAGACTCATGCACTCATTAGGGGCCATAAAATTTCAAGAAATTATCTCCTTTATTAAAAACAATATTGAAATACAAAGTGTGCTTTAGTAATAGAAATATTTAAATCCAAAGCTCGAACCCGAATATAGTTTGCCATTAACGTCTCCACAAATTAATTTCTAAGTAATTAAATCAAATGATAAATTTGTAATCGTATACACACACACACACACACACACACACACACACACACACACACACACACACACACACACACACACACACACACACACACACAAAAACAAACAACAAAAAAAAAAACATATATATATATATATATATTCTCCAACGACAGGTCGCTACCACGCTATTAATGCTGGTGACATTAAGAAATTCTCTCATTTCTGTATCATTGTCCTCGTGATTTCAATTCTCACAATTGTTTCGGCCCTTAAAAATCGAAATTTGGTATCGAGCACGGCACTTAAAAATTATTTCATTTAAATTATTTAACTTTTTTTATTTTAAAAACATCTGTCAAAAACCTGTGAACAACAGTTATATTCAGCTGTTAGAGCAATAATTTTAAACTCTGAAGTTCCGTTCCCTTTAACTTGTAGATCAATGTGGTGGTAGCTTCGTTAGCTCACTTCCGTGGCGTCCAATCGCAAACGGATCTATCGCCTCTTTTCTTAAACATTTCAGCAGCCCATATTGTGCTGATTTCCCAGCCTTTTTTTTTTCTTTGATCCTAAATCAAGTTATATACCTTAATTAATTATGAAGCAACAACTAATTATGTTCTTCATATTCCGTTTTAAGATGAGAGGATAAATGTAAAATTTTCTAAATATAACACATCGATCAATAACTCCCGAGTCTAACATTGAAAACAACATTTTTTTTGCAAAATTTTTATTCATCAACATAACACCTTTTGTTAATCACCCACAAATCTCCTGCCAAAAAAATGGTTTTTCTCTCTGCAACAATAAAATAAGTAATTAAAAATGAAACTGGTTTCGTCTTTTTTTGAAACTTAATTTAATAGTAGTATTTAAAATATTTAAAAGAAAGGCATAACATTTAAAAAAAGTTGACAGGATGTGTAATTGTAATTTATTACATACATATATATATATATATATATATATATCGGAAACTTACTGTCATTTCGGCCTGGAGCTGGAAGTACGGATCGGAGTGCCCTGAATCGAATGTACGAGCAATCTGCGATTCAGTAAGCTTGCAGTCGGGAAGTCAGAGTATCGTAGGGCCAAGCGTTTTCTAGTTATATCGTGACAAAATATGTGCTGCTGTAGAAAATCCCGCGAAATGTGAGGTGTGAGGAGTGGTAAGATTTTTTTGGTCCAAAAAATTATCAACAGTGGATATCAATCGTGAATTGTGTGCCGTATACGGGCCAAACATTATGAGTGAAGGTGTTGTGCGTTTATGGGTACGCTTTTCAAGGACGGAAGAACAAACATCCATGACGAATCACGGAGTGGATGGTCGTGTTTAGTGAGTGCTGATCTTATCAAACAAATCGATGAAAAAATTCGCTTGATCCCTAATTTCACTATCTCCCAACTTTCAGAAAATTTTCCAAACATTTCTCGGATAGTTTTGCATGATACAGTCAAGCGAAAATTAGGCTACCGGAAGTTCTCTGCTCGATGGGCACTGACAATCCTCACGGAGATCCACAAAACTGGTCGAATGGGTTGTGCCTTAAAATTTCTTTACCGGTACTACTCGGATGGGGATGACTTTTTGAACAGAATAGTGACTGGTGACTAAATTTGTTTTGTGCATGTCAATGCGGAGACAAAACAACAGTCTATAGCATGGGGTCATTCTGGTTCTCGAACCCGGCTGAGGAAAGACCGTCAAACTTTGTCAGAGAGGGAGCTGATGGTTACCGTTTTTTGGGATGCTGAAGGAATCTTGCTTATCGAATTCATGACACGTGGAACAGCAATCAATTCCGATGTTTACTGTCGCACTTTACAGAACCTGAAAAGAGCCATCCAGAACAAACATCGCGGCCTACCGAGTTCTGGGGTTGTGTTTTTGCACAATAAAGCGCTCCCTCACACTTCTGTAAGAGAAGGAGAGGTTTTGCACAGATTCAGAAGGGATGTGCTTCAAGAAATTTTGTCACATTATCGATAGAAGTTCATTATCATTATTCTCACTGGAAAATTGATGGGATTTCAATTAGTCAACATATTACTTTGGAAAAGAACTTCATTTGCTTATTAGGTGATTCTTGTTGTGAATAAATAAGGAAAGGGTTAATGAATACATGTTAAAATTCTCACAGAGGGGGGAGGAACGACGACTCCTTAACACTTTCGATCACTCGGGTTAATTACTACTGTATCATAATACGCCTCCTTCGCGGTTAAGCAATTATTCTATTTCATCTATGACTGTAGGCTAATGAAAAGTTCTTTAATAAATGTGTTGCCATGATAACCCTTTTATTTAATTTGAACAATTATGTTTCTGAATCAATTCTTAAGTCCTTTTTTAATTGTTGATCATTTGCCTTAATAAAATGTATGTGTCGAAAGATAATTCCTTTTCTATAGATTTCAAGTAAAACAAAACTAAACATTGTCTTTTGTAATTGGAATTAATGACTGAAAATTAATTTATTTCAAAACTCAATAGGAAAAATATATGTGTACGCCTATATATAGAATATATATATAAGATTGCAAATAATTGTTAATGTTGGTTAGACATAATAATTTAAATTATCGATAATCATGCAAAATAAATAAAAAAATTAAAAACAAATTTTTTTAAAAAAAAAACTCAAAACCCACAAATATTACAAAAGTAATTGAAAAATCAGTAATTACCGAAAAAAATTGACAACAAAAAATATTTTAAAATAAAAATATAAACATTATAATTAACAAGTAATATTAAAAAAAATATATAGTCAATTCATACTTAGGTCAATAAAGATAAATTTTATTTTAGTTACTTTTTATTAAAAAATTACAATTAATATTAATATGTATATACATATGACAGAATCACAATATTAAATGACAAAATAAATTTTTTTCCAAAGGTCGACACGCTTCATCACTGACGGTATTTACTTCTAAATTTATATCCCGCTAAATATCTTATACAAGGATTTTAGAATGAGTATGAATTTTAATAATTACATACTAGTTTGAAGCTTTGATTTTATTTTTGCTTGAAATCCTTTAAAATTCCATAAGAAGCTTTTTGGAATAAATGTAACGAAATGCTCAGGCTAAGCAAAGTAAATCACGTATAGAAATTTATAAAAAATACTTTTGAAAATTTTAAATAAAAAGTTTTTAACATTTAAAACATGGTAATCTGCTTCAAAATGTGATAAAATCCACGAAGCACTAAATAAAAGCACGAAAAATATTTTGTTTCTCTATTTTATCAGTGGATCCTACATTTGATTTAAAAACTTCAACATCATTATTTTTTTTCCGAATTTAAATTCTTCCAAATACTTCGGTTCCTCAAAATCACTAGCTACTATTTAACACATCAAACAAACTTCTCTTAAAAATTGCCTCTTTTCTTTTGCAACCCCATTCATATGAGAGAACAAATTAATACATAAGAAAAAATGCATATATCGAATAAAATTATCGTTCAAATATGCACGTTATTTTCTTAACCGGCTACAGTTTCAAATAGATTATAGGCAGCAAGCGGAAAAAAAAAATCTCGTCTGATTGGCAATAAATAAATAAAAACTATTGCGAGTTCTGAGCACGCGCAGTTACTCTTAAAATGATGACGAGCATTGAATTAACAAGGGATGCAGAAACTTTAGGGTTGCCATATATAACGACCATGTTTAACCAGACAAAAGGAAATATCCATATTTAGCGACTTATCGCAAACAGTGTTTTCTTAGGCCAGGGTGTGAAATAAGCAATATTCTAACTATAAAAAAATGTGAATTATACTTTTCAGAAGTACTTTAACGGAATAATTAAAGGAAAAGTGGAACACTCCAAATAGCTAAGCCACGAATTTCGAAAACAGTGTGACAGATTTTTTTTTAATAATCTCTTATAAATGTATAAAATAACAGTACATATTTTCTTTTAAGCCGATTATCATTTAAAAAATTTCTGTCACCCGAAATAACAAATAGAAATCTAAAACGGAGAACTCATGACTTATGCATTTGTAATTAGCAAAAAACTTATCCAAGTGACAAAATATATGTCCGGCAGAATAAAATCGTTATCGAAAATAAATCGTCAAATTTGGTGCACAAACGATGTTTCATTCTAGCCATATTTATCATAAATTATATACTTAAAACTTTAGATATATCATAATGTATAAAATAAATCAATATGTATACATCAAATTAAGTAATGGATTTTAGTACATAAAAGTCAAATTTTTCTTTCAATGAAATTAAGAAGAAACACACATTAATATGCACAGAAAAAATTGGGTTCAAAAATTAATTTCTAATGCATTAAAAAAACTTTTTGTAAGTAATAGTGATAAATCAAAATGTGATATTAATTTTAGAACATTTTTTTTTATTTGAAAGAATGCTTTATTTTATGTATTGTAATCATACATCTAGCACTTTAGTGTCTACTCCATAACTAAACATCTGTAAAAAGCATATATTTTATTTACCTATAGCCATTTTACATATAGTTTTCATTTAATTTATTCCAGACATAAGCATTTTAAAAATGGTCTATTTCGGTTTAATTATATAGATAAATTTAGACAGCATCCGGATAGGTTCAACCTAAATATTTATATGAAACCGAAAACTTTAAAAAGAAATTACAATTATTTTTAATAGAAAAAAAATTATCCTCACATTAAGGCGAAGACTAGCAACTCTACGAATTAAAACAACAATGAGTATATGCTTTTTTTTGCAAATCCAAACTGCTAAATAAACATTAATAAGAAAACAATACAATATACATTGTCTGCATAAAACAATATACATTGTCTAGAGCATTTATATATTGTTTTATGTATATTTTGTCCAGAATCACGATTTTTTTCAAATAGAAACTCATCTTTGAACCTCATACTAAAGTAAGTTGCTCTTTTTAAAAGTACGAACATTTATACTTTCTAAGGGTTTACGCATATCAGAATGAGTCGAAATCTTACACATAATCACTGACTTTTCATTTTTCGATGCTGCTCAAATTTTAATTTTTTCTCATTTCTCAGACTGAATTTTATTTTATGATGTCTCGAAAACATTTTCGTCTCGTCAGATGACATTACCCACGGAACTTTTTAACAGCTTCCTGAAAGTCTCATTTACGTTTCGAAATGGTTTCCTGCGAAGTTTTTATAGAACAACAAACTGAGAATAAGATGCCCTTTATATATAAAATGCATTGCAATATTTTTCCGAAACACTATCAATAATACGAGCTTTCAAACGCATACAAATCGCGTGATCAAATTCTGAACCCAGTTCGTTACCTTATTTTTTGCCTGTCTGACCTGCAATCGTACCATTTTGTTTGAAATAGGATCCATTACTTAAATAAGCGAGTATCATTAAAAAATTTTTTCTTTAACATTATTTTCATTTTTAGATCCGGTTAAAGTGAAGTTATCGAGTGCAACTTGCTGTCTGGCGATTTTTTAGAGCGAAAACTATTTCAAACTGGCAAATTAGGTTTTGGTAACCCTGAAAAATTTTCTTTTGGAAAATATCTACACAGTTCATGTGTGTTTCTGTTCTTGATTGCTTTGTATAAGAGCAACAAATGCTTCTATAAAAATAACAAGCTACATTTTCAAAATACGTTACATTATTTTTTTGTTTTTTTATCATTTGTTTTTAAGTTATTTATTTTTTTCTGTGATAGTGTTCCTTTAATTGCTGTATTAAGTGTGGATAAAAAGTGCAATATTCGTTATTTGTATCACTCAAAGTAAAACCGTAAAAGACATGTGGTGCATACATAAAGATTTAATTATGATAAAGGTTTATCATGATTATGATTGTTTATTAACATTGTATTGAGATGCAACTCGAGAGAAATTGGCGATGGACTCAGTTATTTTGAGTTTCGGCCAAATGACTAGGACTACACCTGAGAGCTGTCACCTCTCTCTCCAAACATCTACACTATACTAATGGGAGGAATAGGGACTTAGACCAGATAACATCTACAAAGCATATGTGAAAAAACAGAGTTAATCTATTTGGGTCAGATTCTTTTTAACTATAAAGTCCTGGAGAAAACAGGTAATTTCTGCGAATTACACAGGCATGGTAATTTTTAATACGATCAAGTTCAGCTTATAATTCAATCCCCAATTCAGCTTATAATTCGATAATGAGTAGTTTCTCTCCTCACCCAAGGGAGGGGAACACACATGACCTGGTGGTTGCTGAGACCTGGGGTTGGAACACAATGGCATATATTCATATCTTTAGTGGAATCACCTGATTCGAAGAAAACAACGGCCAAGACCCATAAGTTACTGAGGCCGCTGGAGAAAGGTCGAATGTTGGGTATGTGATAATTATGTTTAGTTTATATGGAATAAAATAATTCATTCTTCGTCAGAGGAATTACTTTAAAAAAGTATTTTTTTTTGGTATTAAATTTATTTCATAATAAATTACTATATGTCTAAGTCTACAATTTTAACATACATTATAATATTATTTATTTAATTCCTTATATTCCATTATAATACATAAATTAAAATGCCGAATTAGCCCAAATATAAAAAAATACTTTTTGACTAATCATTTCTTTTTAAAAATTTGACTCGCCGCTCGTACTAAATTAGAGGTCTAAATAATGGACGATAACAATTCTTCAAATTAGAACATCCATGCCTTTCCTAATGTTACTTAATTTATTTTACGTTGTTTAATTTTAATGCCACGAATGAAACCTAAGTTATTAATTATTTTAAATAAACACCAGTAAAAAAACGAGTTTTTTAAACATGGGTTTTCTTTCAAACCTTACATTTTGCGTAACATAATTTGTTTATACCTTAAATTTTAAGTAACATTCACTAGTCAGTAATATTCATTTTTAGAAATCTTCTCCTATCTTGAAGAAAGGGAGCAATGTTTTCAACAAGAGTTGATGCTTCCATGAAATGCTTCTCTTATAAAAGAAAAGATAGATTTACAGAGTTGTCACCAGTTAACAAAAGAGAGTTTAAGCAATGATCCCTTCACCTTGGCAATGGATTTTACGACCATTTGGCTACTTGGTAAGAAACTTGGGATAAAATTTAATTCTTTAAATAATTAGTTTTAATCAATTAAGTTTTATTAATTATAATTAAACTATCTTATTGTCATCCTAAATAATCGATTTTAGAAAATATCAGCTCAATTGAGCGATTTAAAATGTGAGAAAATAGCTTTTAAAGCCTTGACCCAGACAATTTACAATGTGAGTAAAAAATAATTCTTTAACAAAAGCTCACCTGAATAAAACATATTTACTTTTGTATAAGATGAATGGATTGCATTAAATTTATCCTTTTTTTTCCGAAAAATATTTTTAAAAAATGTGTCACTTTCGGGCTGATACTGTAATTATAATGTATTTTAATATTTACGTATAACACAATTGATAATTATAAGTTTTCAACATTATTAACTATAATCATAAATAATAAAAATTCTTCAATGAAAATTAATTAAACTATATAAATACTCATATTCTTAATTATATTTTTCTTACTGTCCCTAATTATACGTTATAGCAGTTATTATTTGTAAATATATTTCTTATATGTATAATATTATTTTATAAAAATAATTTCATAATTATAAATTATAATAATATATAATTATAAGCAAATACTTAGAGTTGATATTAATTACATTGATTAATAATTAATAAAATTACTTTTAGTTATATAGTGTAAGATTTGTAACATACAATTAAACTACAATCTTAACATTCTCGTTTAATAACGTTTAAATGTGACATTTTTATCTCCAGAATTCTATATTATTTTGGTGCATTGTTCATTTGCGACATAATTTTTTGCGTATCACTACTGTGGCGATCTATTATGTAACTCGCCAAATTTTTGCCAAAGGACACTGTTATTTTACTTTAAAATCGCCACTAGGGTACCCGATACTTCATTTAAACTCCTAAATCCTTGTAGTTTGTGTTTTATTGATAGCTTCTGGCTGAACTATGGCCGAATGGTAATGATTAGAAGTCAAGACTAGCGTTGTTTGCTTCAAGTACTATATTCAAGCATTAATGCCTAGGAAGACCCATTGTGTAGCTGAACTGATTGAAATTAAACTCATTAGGACACAATGCCTTCATGTTGGAATGGTATAGCTTGGTGAGTAGCGTGTTAAACTCAGGTTTAATCCTCGTCACTCAACCGAGGTTCAGAATTACGAGTTTTGTCGGCAATAGCCCTTTTTATAACCGATTCTTCAGTAAAACAATCATTTTATTTAATTTGGTTGAATTATTTCTTTTTGACAAACCTCGGCAAATACCTGAATATTTTTTTATCCACTGTCAGGTGACTTGGTTGACGCCTATGGTGCTTCATACCTAAAATCTACGTCAGCTAAAGGGTTTTGAGCCCCAAAAGATTTACAGAGCATTAGGGTTCCAACAAGACGGTCTTCGGAAGGATGAAGCACGGACAAAAGACCCGTTTGTTAAAAATCCGTTACTCTATCAATTACGCCACCAAGATCCTAAATAATTAGGTTTTTGTGTGTTGAAATAGTGTTCTAACTACGACTGAGGAAGACGAAATATAAGTTTCTTCTCAGAGACTTACCTTCTTTAGATAAGTACAGGAATCATGACTCCAAAGTACACAACTGATCTTTTCTTTCTTATGGAGTTTACTGTATTCATTAAACATAGAAGCTTAGCATGTATTCATCAAACATAGAAGCTTAGCATATATTCATTAAACATAAAAGCTTAGCATATATTCATTAAACCTAGCGATCACAGAATACTCACGTATCTTGCACTATTTTCTATTTTCCTTCTTGTTAGTAAATTTCCCCCTTTTTTTGTATCTAAACTATAGTTAAAAGAAATGTTCGGCTCAGCTCAGCTAAATTTAACTTTTGTGTCATAAGCAATAACTGGCGCTCACTCACTCACCCTTTTAAAAACAAATGAAAATTTAATTGCAGCTCTGATTCCTAACTATGTTACATTTAAATTAGATTAATACGTCAGAAAACTTTATGCATGAACTTGTGGTAATGAATGCTGAAATCCTAGGATGATTCCTGAAGATTTGAGTATTTAAGCTCTTTCCGATGTGCAATGACGGTAGCAGTAGCCGAGTACTCATGATCACAAGACAGGCCAGAGTAGTTTCAGGCGAGTTGTAAGCTCCATTATCTATTTCACTAGACTCGTCGTCTAGCAGGGCTAATACTCGTTAAGTTTGTTATAGACTCAAAATTCTAAAGTTGGCTGAGTGGGGAAAGTAAGAGTTTGGTTTTCCAGTTCAAATACCGCCCACGTCCTTTGATGATATAATAATTCAATAAATCAGTATTAAATTAATTTTTACTTACATACTGATTTCTTATACATGTCGCATTTACAAGCAGTACGTGTGTTATTGGTGACAGGCCTCGTTATTTTGAGTTCCTGCTAAGTGATCAGGACAATGGTTGGCTGGCCCTCCATTCTCTTAATTTACACGCCAAGTGAAAAGGTGGACCCTTAGTCCATGACTGAATGTGTGACTTATGTAACGTGTATCAACGTATACACGATGAGTGTTTAGTAAAATCATGCCTTGAACTCAAGACTTAACCTTTTGAGGGGCGCAATGTTATTAATGTTATGTTTTTTAAAAAGATGTACAGGCCAGGGAAGTAAATTGATCTACAAATAAACAAAATAAAAATAAAAAAACTAGCAGTCCTCGGTTCGAAAGAGGGGAGTGTTTGTGCACTGCAAACACAAACGAACACACTTTGCACGCTGAAAATGCTGGAAAATGTGTTTGCACTGTGCAAACTGTGCCCATGAAAGGTTCAACAGAAAAGCACCAATTATGAATTCTCGACCACTACCAGTAATTATTTTTTTATTTTTTGAGTAATAACAGTCTCAAATGTAATCAAAGAAAAAAGAATGTTGTCAATTGCCATGAACTCCCGGCCTTGAGCAATTACCATTTGGCTCGCTACTCTAATACAGAAACATTAACATTTCAAAAAGATAAAAACAATTGCATTATATTCACTTTTGAAGTATCACTTGTGGATTGTTTACTAATTACGTACTTGGAAGCAACACGAGGACTATTAGCAACGAACCTCGAAATTCTGAACATCGGTCAAGGGACGAGGACGACACCCGAACCGACTCATCCTTCTCCAAATTTCCACACCACGCCTTGGGGATCCAGGATTAGAACCCGACAAATTTTCTGCATCAATTTCGCTTCATTATGGGTATTCAGTGGACCTTGGGCTGAGCCCCTGACCCGAAAGAAATACAGTGACTATGACGATCATGCCACTCTCTTGATTCGAAATGCAAATCAAGTATTCTCCACTCTGATCTAGAAGATATTAAAAAACAAGTTAAAACACAAACCATCTTGTTCCCAATTTACTATGGGAACAAGACATAATGTAAGCGAAAGTTTAAGTTAATAATTTTGAGGTGAGAATATATTTTTTTCTCGATTGAACGGATTACAAAAGCTTTCTATCCTTTTATGTTTCCCTTTTTTTGTTTATCCATAAATACCTTTTGCCGTTTTATAGAATTATTTATTTGTTATTTCGGTTCCAAGGTCGTAAAAGAAGGCCAAAAGTGTTATTAGGGGGGGGGAAAAAGTTCCTTAATGTCACCTAAAGCAAGTTACAAAGCCGATTTTTTCACTTCACTTCGGATGTGATACGAATAAATGCATAAAAGTAGAAGCTGTTGTCTCTTGCTACAAGGTATAGGTATTATAACAATTTCTTTTCTGATCGTAAGTATTTTTCGAAACAGTTTTCGAAGTAAATTCACGCTAGAGAAAGAGGTTACGTTCTTATAACGGCTCATTATTTTTAAGTTTGCTGCTTAAAAAGTCAAACAATTCCTGGGGCTTCTTAAGATACTATTAAGACAGACACCTTGAAGTGTATGGAAAGAAGGTAAGAAAATTCTAAATAATAATAAAAAGTGTTTCTCATACGGGTAATTAAACAAGTTATAAGAATATAAGAAACATTTTAAAATATTTTTAAAGTAATATCTTGTTGTAAGTCTTTAAAGTTGAATTAAAAATTTTTTTTCTCTCTCTTAAACTATTTATAGAAGGACACAGAATGTTTTAATTACGTATTATGCTGCATTAATTTTTGCAACAATAATAAAAAAATTTCACGATTGCACTATAATTATTTGTTTAGGTAAATATTTTTAGAAATATTCGTTTTAATTTTTGTAAATCCCAGAGTACATATATATATAAAATTTTATTTTGAATAGCTTCTAATTTAGCTACCAATTTCCAATTCTAAGCCAGTTCATTAAACTGTCTCGATATGTAATGTCGCAAAATTTAACAAAAACAGAAACATGTGTAATATTCATACTTCACAGGTTTTTTTTGGAGCCACAGGCTGTCTATAGATTATACCTTTGTGAATTTACTTTTAAGAAAATAATCCTCATGTCATTTCAAGGCGATTTTGTTTGTCACATTTTTTCGAGAGACGGAGAATCAGGGTGTTTTCATACACTAATTACAGACTTCATGAGGAGATCAAAATGATGAAACCAAGATTCATAACTTGTTATGACAGTCTTTAGGAGATTCGGATCATTTTCAAGTATTTGTTTCCCCTCACAACATTGGTAAATTCTTGTTTGCATTTGTTATTTAGTAAGGTGATGAGAGACCCATCTAGAACAAACATGACGAAGCTATAAGTTGTTGCGTTAAAAGCAAAATATCGAATATTTCGAAGTGTCATTGATGCTGCTATTTACACACAAAACATTCGCCGAATTTTTTTTGCCAGATTGCCCACACAGATTCAAAATTTCTAGCATTCACAACACTTTCAGGTTGGAGAGGTTAACGAGCCAGTTCTGCACACCAATGTACTTTTTTTTCAAAACCACCATGTCACCTGAAAATTGTAGATTCACCAAAACATTTGTTCTTGTAAGCTGTCTTCATTAATTTAACTGCTTCTGGAGCTGTTTTGCCCAAAAGATAGGTTTTTTTTTAACTCAGAATCATCATAGTATTTGATTATTTTTCAGAAAAACAAAATTATATTCCCCAACATAATTTCGAACTATAAAAAGACGTTGAAAATTAACATTCACTTTTAGCAAAAATTAATTTGAACTAATAAAAATTTAATAATAAACAGCAATAAACATTTCACTTACAACGATTATATCAGAATCAGTAAATTAAAAATTCCTTTTATAAACCCCGTTAGTCAAACAAATCCTGAAATATAATCCAACTGGAAACAGAAAATGATCATTAAAACGCAGAATTCAAAAATTCTACACAAAAGAGCCTTTAACAGCTTCACTACGTTTTGTTTTGTTTCAGAATCAACCATTGCAAATAATCAGTACTTCTGTTGTCATCAGAAGCGAGCAGAAGTAAATTCTTTCAGTCATGTACCTTCTTTTGGTCCGATAAATGCCATTCCTAGGGAATGATCTGAATCACGAACCTTGGCGACGTTGGACGAGAATGTACAAACATTTCAGAGAGTTGGCACTGATGCAGAAATGGAAAATGCTAATTTTGATTGAATGGTTTGAATTTATGGAATCCCTTCAGGCGTCTTTGTTCGTAAACATTAGAGTTGTTGATGCATTAAATAAGTTTGGAATACGAGGAACAACATCTTTGCTACACTCGTTACCCAAGAAATTAGATTTAACATAATAGCTGAATGTCAATGTATTTTAATCGAATACTTTTTAGACCTGTAACCTAATGAAAATTCAAGTAGTATATTAAGTAGTAAAGTACATTTTAGATAAAAGTTATATTGTTTATACAACCGTAATAGAAATATATATATATATATATATATGTGTGTGTGTGTGTGTGTCTGTAATATACATATATATATTTGGGCTTCAACCGTTTTCTTATTAATTTACTTTACATTTATTGAGCTTAAAAGCAAATAGTTGCTTTTGAAGTAATTCCTACACATACTCACACATCAAACAGAGCAAATTATAATATAATAAAAAATAATAATAATAATAATCCAATAAAAAGTACCCTGACATTAAATGTTACTTATAAAAAAAAAGAGTACAGTTTAAGAGAAAATTACTAATTTTAGCTTAATATATTTAAAGATATTCACAAATGAGCTAAAGGTATTTAGCTATTACTAAAACATATTCATAATTACAAAATGCCCAGTTATACAAACTATTAACTCTACATTTTAAACTGAATTATTAACTTTATTAATTATTTTTATTTATAAATAATGCAGACACATCTACCCCATTTGGTTTTTTTTTAAATGTTGCTCTTTTGGCTAATTGTTTACTTACTTCAAATATAAATACATGAAATTAAAAAAATAATTTACAAACAAAAGCAATGTCTGAATAACGTGGATAAAGATTTTTGAGTGATTGTTATTGTGTCACAGTATGTCTTAATCACAAAGGAGTAAATTTGTTATAACCTAATCATTCGAAAGAAATAATTCTTTTTCCCAAAAAGGCCCCTGCTCTATTGGACAGTGGAACTCTAGCAGTGATAGAATGTCAAATCTAAGAAAACTTGTGGAAAGTATCCCAGAAAATGATTGCACAAGGCAAGGAAATAAAAAAAAAAAGGCTTGTTAATACAAACTGGTTCTAACAGCAAATGGACTATTCATTGAATTGTATTGATAGTTTCCAATACTTTCTGTTATTTCTTTGCTTTTAGAGAAAGATTTCTAATTGTATGTTAGGTAATGAAGCCACTTTTTCAGGTGCATCGTCTAAGTGAAAAGAATACGAGACAGAATTTATTTTGATCATATTGTTCTTTGTTGATCTAGAGCGTGACGTAGAGAAATTGAATTTGAAGTATCCCAGAGATTTGGAATTAAATATTTAATAATCATTTGCATTTACAGGGTTAATTGCTTATTACGTTGCACCTAGAAGCATCATTGACTATGGATCTCGTAAAAAAACAACATAAAGCAAAATTACGGACCTCGTAATTTTGAACCGCTGTCAAGTGACAAGGGCGAAACATCAACTGGAAACTCCCTCTCTAAATTTCCATGCCACGTCAAAGTGAGGATTTGGAGTTTAAGCAAATTTAACATAAATTAACCCCGCTACAAGGAGAGACTCTATTGTCCTCTGGACTTTAACCCTAGTCACCGGAAGAAACAACGGGCTAGCAACCATGACCACCAATTTATCGCGACTGTTTGAATTTATAAGGGATTCATAAACTCATTTGTAAATAAGTAGAAGTGAAAAAATTGGCTGAAAATAATTTTTAAAAATTTTTTTTTACACTTTGCAGGAAAAAAGCTGTAAAATTTTCTGAACCCACAAATATGTAAGAATTAAAATCCCACATATATCTTGCGGCAAAATCAATTGAACAATTTAACTAAATCTAAATATGTTGATGTTTATTGAGAAATATTCATTTTATAACCTGAAAATTTGATTGAGATGTGTGTGATTAGAATAATTAATGATCTTAAAATGTTTACAAACATTTCTCTGTATAATGAAAATATACGAAATTCCCATCTAAAATTACACGTGCACTTAATATTTAAAAGGGCACTTAATATTTAAAGGGAATATATATATATATATATATATATATATATATATATATATATATATATTCCCTTCCCGCGACCGGTGAAGGGAGAGTAGTAATAGCTTTTGACGCCAGAATTTGAATTAATGTTAAAAGCGCCAAAATCACAAAGGTGATACATTGAATTCATCCCACCAACACGCATATATATATATACAGGGTGGGCAAAAAGTCCGTAAAAACTTTAAAAATTTATAAAACCCGAAAAATTAAGCAAAATAAGAAACGGTTTGCAGGTTTAGCATCCTTAAGTCAAGAGATGTTTCTTAGATAGGAAAAAAATTTCAAAAAAAAAAAGAGCCGATAGGTGGCGTTTTGTACATAAGTGAAAGAAAAGACTCGCAAATGACAAAAATAATTTATTATAGCAGTATGTGTCCCACATGACCACCACCACCACAGGGGATAAGACATTGCAGGTGTGTCACAAATCTAGCAATGGCAGATGGCAGAATGTCCGGTTGTATACATGACAGCTGTCGGCGGATCGCATCTTTCAATTCCGACAGATTAGATGGACGGGATCGATACACCCGGAATTTTAAATATCCTCACGGCCAAAAGTCTGCTGGTGTCATATCTGGAGACCGAGGTGGGCAGGGAAACTTGCAACGTTTGCTAACGATTCTTTCTTTCCCAAACGTCTGTATCAAGAATTCCTTGACTGGATTATCAGTGTGACTTGTTGCTCCATCCTGCATAAACGTAACAGAAGAAAGCGCATCTTTTTCACGCAAATATGGAACAACCTTTTCGCGCAGAAGCGTTAAATAACGCTGATTATTTACAGTCACCCTTTTCCTCCCATTTACTGGACACTGTTTTTGAAAGAAGAAGGGTCCTATGATGAAGAAACCTGTGATCCCCTCACCACACTGTGACTTTGAGGGAATGCAGTGTTTTCTCTGTGTACACTCGTGGATTTGACGTCGCCCAGATGCGACAGTTATGGGTATTAATGTCGCCATGGATCGCAAAATGAGCTTCATCTGTCCACAAGATGTTAAAGACCCAAGAGGAATCTTGTACAATTTTAGAGAGAGCCCACCTCGCAAATGCTTCTCTTTCTACGGTATCCGACGGTAAAAGTTCATGGAAAGACTGTAATTTGTATGGTTACTGATTAAGAACTCCATGAAGAATGTTATGTATCGAGGATGGTGAAAACCCCAAGCGTCTACCAGCTTCCCGTGCACTGCTAGTCCCTGCAGCGGATTCTGAAGCTAATGTTTCCATTTCGGCTGCAACACACGCCGAACGTGTCTGCCTTAGATTTGGTCGTCCAGACCTTACACGATCCTCAAGGGATCCAGTTTCCTCAAATCGCTGAACAAGCTTTGTGAAGCCTGCCATTGTTAAAGGCTATTTTCCAGTCTTCACATTTTTCTGGAGTCGGAATTTACGCAGTGCAACAGTCGCTGATTCCTCGTTCATGTAAAACAGCTTCAGCAACAAAGCTTTGACTTTCCCACTCAGCATCCTTGTTCACTTGGTTGGCATGCAACGGAGACCTGGATCTGGATCAAGAGCATCAGTATTTATAATCGCCTGTCTCATTTGCATATTTCCAACTAAGTCATAATTACCAACGTCATCTGTTGGCTGTTTTTTGAATGATTTTATTTTTCTTATCTTAAAAAAAATCCCGTGACTTATGGATGCTAAACCTGCAAACCGTTTTTTATTTTGCTTAATTTTCCAGAGTTTATAAATTTTTAAAAATTTTCGGATTTTCTACCCACCCTGTATATATATATATATATGCGTGCTGGTGGGATGAATTCAATTTATCACCTTTACGATTTTGGTGCTTTTAACATTAATTCAAATTCTTGCTTCAAAAGCTACAACTAATTTCCTTTCATCAGTCGCGGAAGCCCTGTTAGAGAGATCTAGAAAATTCTGCAATAAATTAAGGGACACAGAGTTTCACTGAACCAAACGTATTTGTACGAAATACAGTTTAAAAACTGTCTTGCGATAAAAATGTAATATTGGTACTAAATTATTAACAATTGAAAGACACCGAGCTGTCAATTTCGTCTGGAACCAAACGGTTTTGGTGAAATATATAAGGCTTGATGAAGACGGACTGGCAATTACTATTTCGCTTGATCCGTGCGTTGTATTCCTTTCCCGCGTCTAGTAGTACATTAAGACGACCTTCAATATATTTGATGGTTAGGGATGCATTGTGTTTCGCCCATTTATACCAGACAGCCTTTCTAAAATGAGCTCAACATTGTAATTGTTTCTGATCAAGATTATAGAAGAAAAAAATGCGACGATATTTGAAATAATTTACTGATATATTCCCATAGTAGTGGGATACAATACGAACTATTAAACGTAAAATATTCTTTGATATATTTATATTTATTAAAAATTTAAATTTTTATTCAGATAACACAGCTCTTGTATGACACATTGACAGCTGGCGGGTCACATGCCACCCGCTGGCTGCGGATTGGCCATCCCCGATTTAGAGTGTTGCTTAATATCCTGTGTATAATGATGAATCCAGGCCTTATCGACTGGGATAATTGAGTGCAAAATGACAACTACAGCTAGTCGCGGCCGCAGTTAGGCCTATCCTATAAATCGATGTCACATTTAATTTGGTTACGCTTAACAAATGGAAGCTTTCAATGGTAACACCAACTTGTGTCAGCAAAGCCATCTATCTTGAAACACAGGTACATTTTGTAATATCCTTGCATTGGTTTTACGTTTATATTTTGGCAAGTACCTTCTAGATCACACCAAGTAGGATATTGTGGTTCCATTTCCATCGCATGATATAAAATAAAATTACAGTTTCATAACAAGCATACCTAAATATTATACAAAAAGTTTTTTCACATTAGTTCTATGGTTTTGAAACAGCCATGCTTTTTGAGCCATTCTCTCATAAGTTGCATGTTACATCCAACCTAAATATAACGCTTTTTATAGAAATGGTACATATTATAAACATCGGATTAAAGCTTCGGATGACACATATCAGATAATTTCAATAAATTTTATTATTTTTTTTTAAATTTCAACTAGTGTAATTACTTAAACTCATGCGTACCTCTTGGAAATAAATAATTTCTGCTTCAAATGATAGATATTTTATAAGAACTAGTCCTCGAAATCATGACGGATAAATTAAGCAGTTTTATTTTCCAAAAAAAGAAGAAAAAAATTATGATTAAACATTCGAATAAAATTTTTTATTAGAAAGCCATGCTTCGTCGCCACAAATGAGGAGGAGGTTTCATTTGAATACCTTCTCAGAAAAGTTTATTAGTTTTGTTTCATGGTAATTGAGGTAAATTAAAATGCTAGCAATTTTAAAATTTTTAGATTTTTTTTCTATTAGAGCAGAAAAAATGAAAGGCACTTCATGATTTCGTAGACGTATTACTTACGAGAATTTGATAAATATAACACTAGAATGTTAAAATGGTTAACACATGCTTGCATCCCCCTTCGTATTTGCGGTTTACTGAAAGTATGAGTTTTTTAGAATACTCTAGTACAAAACCTATATTACCTACTGAATAAATAGAACTGCTATTTTAAACATTATGCAGTGAGGATATTTCTAAAGCAGTGAACTAAATTATTTCTGAGAAACACGCATAAAAATATTAAGTATTGCATAATATTTGTATAAAAATTACTGGAAATTTAAATCATTAAATTAATTAAAAAAATTTTTTTAAATTCAAACTAGTTTATATAGAATTTTATATTTACAAATACTTTACATAATTTTCAAGTTCTGTATGTTTATAAACGCAATTATAATAACAAATACATAAACATACAGATATGTCAATGTAAAAACTTGACTTCTATTGTAATAAATTTAAAAACGTGAGGATTGTTTAAATTATGCATAAACAAGCTAAAGTTTCCTTCTTGAAAGCGTTTTAGGTATTTCAAGTAGGAAAAGATTTTTTTTCATCGTTTTTTGAAATATTTGTAATTAATTAGAAAAAGTAAATCCTATTTTCAGGACAAAATAAGTGATGCGGTCGATCGGGAATGCTATTTAAAATTCTCAAATACATTAAAAGGCTTGGAGCTAAAATCATTACTTGGAAATATCAACATAGCTGTTTGTAATCTTTACTGAATGTTAATATTTTGCCTGAAATTATTTTCAACACCTGATTAATAATGCTGAAGAATAATTTAGAATTAGTGTTATTCGAAATTTTGTAAATATTTAAAATGCTTGAAAGAATTTCTTTACAAAATGTAATGTTCATAAGCGAGATTAAGAAGTGAATATTCAATTATTATTTTAATACTTTAATCTGAAGGGATTTTACGCTTAATATACTTGTTTGATGGAGGAGCAACCAGTAGAAGAGATGTATATTCGGAGTTTATTCTGTCATAGACTGGAATAATGAAATTGATTTACGCTACACTAAAAGCCTTTAACGAGCAAGCGTCATTAGGTATATTAGAAGCAATTGCTTAATAAAGACCAATTTTTAATACTTAACCAGTTTATTCATACTTAAAATCCAATTGAAGATGAGGAGAGGATAACGTATTGTTTTCACTAATCAAATATTAGGATCATGAATTATACTAATCAGTGCAACTTTAAACATACCATTTTAGATAATTGAATCCGATTCAAATTGATTAATAGTGATGGGACCCCAGTCAAGTATACACTTTCTGTATATCGCCTCACAGTTGCGTGAGCCAATATAGTCTTCCTATGAATCTCTCCAATTTCTCTATATCCTCCAATCGCCTCCTCTTTATTACACTTCTTATGTAATGAAGCTAATTTGCGTATGTCACGGTAAAACAAATTCACAAAGCGATGTTCTCCTATCAAGCTTTGAATTAAAGTAGATCCAGAAATTATTTAAAAGGAAATGCGCATAAAAACCTTTTTTACGTCACAGTTCGTGATATGGAATTTAGGAAAATTGAACTAATTCATGTGTCACTTTTTCTTTTTGTTTAATCGTGAGTCATGTTTACAATATCTGTCACCATAATAATCCCCTGCGTAGTTTTAGAAGTACGTTACTTAACATCAAACTTAACATAAAGGTAACTAAAATAAGAATTTACATTTACAAAATTTCTAATAAAGTAGAAATAGATATATAAAATTCCGAATGTCTAAGAATATTTATTTGGATATAACAAAAAAGAAAGAAGTTACAGTTGTGGTGAGTAATTAGTAAAGAAATGAATAGCGGCAATGAAGTCAGATTAGAATAGAAATTTTTTAATTACGATAAAAAGTTGATTAAGAGCTCTATCCATACCCGTTGAAAAGAAATAACTCTTGATAAACTAATAACTTAAATCGAGAGAATGATTGAGTCAATTTTCAATAATTTGCTTACAGAATTAACAAATTATCGAAATATATGACGAGATAGATTTATATATAATAAAAGAAATAGGCCGAGTTAGTTAATATATAAGTTTTAGAGAAAACAAACATATCCGCTGCATACCAAAAACATACCGAGTAGTTACCAAGAACAAATAAATTCCAAGAAGATGAACGTATTTGCTGCATACATAGAACAAACCGTGTACCTAACAAAAATAAATACATTTGGTGAATATGAACATATCTGCCAAGATGTCATCTCTTTATACACTGAAATTACATTAATTCTTGTGCGAAATACAATTACACAATTCACCGCATTGTTATCAAACTTGTATTATGGATTACCCTAAATGGATATATACAGCATTACTTCCTTCTTTGCACACCTGTATTTAAGGGAAAATTCAGTCGGTCACCTTAAATAACACCTAAATGTATTTACCTCTTATTAACGGACACTGAAAAAGTTTTAAAAATAGGATAGAATTAGGTAATTAAATAAACATAGAAATGTTCTTTGGATGTTGCAAAGGCACATTTATACTCCGTGAAAGATAGTTTTATGACTAGAGAACAAAATGAAAAGTTAATACTTCTCTTTTGAAAACTGCGTTTCAGTAAAAAAATGTGGAACAAAACATTAGGAAGAAGCAAATGGTTCAATCAAAATGATCCTTCACATTCTTAGAATTTAATATCCAGCTATTCTTGTAACAGTTCTCAGTAGGGGAAAGAAAACAGTATAAGCAAGTTACAAGGCTTTCCAAGACAGGCTCGAAATTGAAACAGCCTTTGAAATTCCTATTTCGAATCCCCTCAGTGAAAATCCTATTAATGAAAAAGAAATAGTTGCAATTGTCAAATCAGAGTCTGTATTCAAATGAAAGAATATTTAGAAATAATAAAGGCTTGCGTGTATACTAAGAAAACCAATGACGACATAAAAAATATTTTTTTCACTCTTGATCAGGATGTGAGTTTAACAAAAATAGCTCGGAAAGCAGTTAGAAAGACGGAGAAGATCCCAAACAAAAATTTGACATTAAAAGTTATACTAGTACCTTAAAATACACCTCCCAGTCAAATAAATTCATGATAATTATTAGTGACAATGAATGACTTAAGATCATTTATAATTTTAATATCCACGTCAAACATAAATGCTCGCAATGCATAGACTTTCAAACAAACAAATAGACTTTCATAAAACATCTGTAGGTACAAGACTCTATTGTTATTTTCATATACTTTTGTAATAATTAAACTTTTTTAACTAAAAAAAATTCTTTTTTATTGACTTCAAATTCAAATAAATACCTGTGACTGACTGCAAATTCAAATAAATACCTGTGACTAGGCTACTGATTTTATTTTCTTTATTTAAAGCTTGATATAATATGAATTTTTAAGTTTATTGCGCATATCTTTTTAGTATGTACCTTTTGAAGAAGAAACACCTCAAGTTAAAGAAACAAATGTCTGATCCGATAGGTGTCCTTTATCAGGAGGTACTACAGTGTACCTCATTTGTGGCTAATTCCTTTTTAATCATTCTTGTAACGATCAATACAAAACGTAAATTCTTTTCTCACCTGATAGATGAATTACTAAAGCAGCAAAAAAGCAACTTAGAATGTTTCAAGACGAAGAATAATATTTGAAATAATATTTGAGAAATATACATTATCTATTTTAAATTAAATAGTTAAAATACCTATTTTACATTTGGGATGTGAGCTGGAAGAGGAGCAACAAATATTTTAATGTGAGAACATCAAATAGAAAAAAAGAAAAGAAATCCATTGCGATGGTAAATTTCAGGTTTTTCAAAAACTTTTCTTGCTTGAGGCATCCGAACAAAGACATTTTTGAAAAAAATAAGACCAAGTACTAGAAACACAGAAACTGTGGATTTATAAACAAGGAATTTCTTTGTTTTCGCTATAAGCCTGATTAAAAACGAAAAGGAAAATTGAATGCGAAAAAATTGAAATAGAAAGTCAAATTCTAAATATTATTTCTTTCAACATATCCAAAAGATATCGATCCTTTGAAAAAAAAAATTTTCTGGAGTTTTTGATAGTGGTGGCTTGCTTAATTTAATCAAGATTTACGGCATGAAAATTCGTTGATATGTTTTTATCTAGTTTCTGTTATAAGAGAGTTTTGCGTTTTTATATTAATATATTTTAGTTTCTTATTCCAATCTCGGCTTTTTTAAATCCAGAGAAAACAAACTCAAGATATTTGCTTAGTGATAAATTTAATATTCGTCTTGATATTGAAAAACGTACGGAAAGAAACTATTATTCGAATTTTTCTGAGTATAAGTATAAAATTCACACCAATCATAGATTAAAGTGAATCTTATAGGCCCGGATAATCATATTTAAAATGATGGTAAAACGTAATAATGTTTCGAAGAAAATATAGAGTAGTTTCATCCCTCTAGATCTAGTGGTTACGCCATCCTTCTAGATTTAAAATTATTTTCTAAGTAGATAAATACACACAGCATTGAAGTATCAATGATTTTAAACTTTGAAAATACATTCCAACATATTTAGAAAGTTTGTTCACAATTTAAATTACCGTATGTTTTTGGACAATAAATACACTAAATGATCAGTTGCGTCCGAAATTTTTCAGACGATTTTTAGGAAAGAACATTTTAGCAAATGTAATAATTTTATTATCTACTTTTACATTAGTCGTACTTATGGATACACTTATACATGATGGAGTATACCAGGGTAGCTCAAAATGTATCCGGGCTAGGAATGGTAAATGGTGGATATGGATTAGGAATTGGGTAACGCATTGAAGTATTATCCAATGATCATTTTTCTTTTTTTTTTCTATGAAATTCGTGGTACGTCATTTCTAGTGTCTAAAAAAGTGATCGCCATTACTTTTCCGACCATTTTCACCTTCTCTGGCGCAACAAGTTATTTTGATTGTTGCTTGGTGTTCTTTTTTTATATTGAACCCAATTTTGAGCGAAGGTGATAATTCGTGCACTTCACGCTGCAGTACTCACATGTAGAGGAAGTATTTACAAAATCAAGACATTAACATTAACAATTAATTACTTTTTTAGCGAAATTATTATAAGACGCTCACACACACACACACACACACACACACATATATATATATATACAGGATGTTTCGAAATTAATTAGCAAAAAATTAAAGCGCTCTAGAAGCATCCAAGCAAGCAATTTTCACCTTTGAATTTGAGAGCAAGTGGTGAACCCCTAGATGCTGCTATAATAGAAAGTAGACAACTCGAGGTTTTTTACACATCGTCATTTTTCGTGAATATCAAGAGGCAAGGCGATTTACAGTATTTATTAAGAAGGTCATGTTACATTGTATTAACAAGAGATTTTGCAGTATCGCTGGATGTTTTGACGCTTTCTTCTTGTAATACAGTTTTTAGAGTTCTTCTTTCTTAATATTACGGTTTTGAACAGATTTCTCCAGATAAAACAATATGTTTAGAGTCACATTGAGTTTTGGAAATCGAAGTTGGATTTACATTTACATTAGACTTGTACAATATCCGTAACTAGACAATTTAATCTGCATATTTTGGGTCATTATCTTGTTGTAACGTATTATTTAATTTTAAACCAAATTTCTGGGTACTTTATTTTAAATTATTCTTAAGCATATCCAAGTATTTCATTTCATCTATGATTCCATAAGTAAATGCTTATTTTTTGTAATTCTTTTTCAAATATACAACCCTTATACAAGAAACGAACCAATAATATGCTTGACAGTGGAGATAGTGGTAGGGGTAACTATTTTAAAGTTAGCATCACTTATTGTTACAATCTTCCAGAAAACTTTAAATTTTAAATATGACTTAGCAAATGTAATCTTTCCCCCCTCTATTAGCTTCCAACCTTCTTTCCCAGATTTATTTGGAATTTGTCCAAATAATTTATACATCTGAATATTTTTTTAACTTATCTGTGATTGAGTTGAAATTCAATGTAATGTACCCTATATACTTATCATTTTCAGATATTCGAATGAAAATTGTTTGAATATTCTTATTCGTTTTAATGTTTTAGACCTGATCTTTCGCAATAAAATAATTGTTTTCCTTCCTCCTGAAAATCAAATATTTATACATTGCGAAAACAAAACAATCATACTGATTCATTTAAAAAATAGTGGTATCAAAACTACAATTTTTATGTTTTGTTTACTGAATTTAATGATTCTGACATTTGGAACTCTGAAGAAGTAAAAATTTAATGAAATAAAAATTATCGATTCTTCCTTTTATTTCATAGCTCACGCATTTTACAATGTGAATTTTGCTGCTCCTAAAATATTGAACTTAAATAAGTATTTAATAATTTTGTTACATGCGTTTCAGAAAGTATGTGAGAGATGTATATTCAATTTTGGAGGTCAACTGCATACAAAAAATAAAAATAAATAAATAAACATCATTGCGACAGTGAATTTTCAACTAATTGGAAAGAAAATATATGGATGCTTAGAAAGTTTTTAATTTAAGTTTCATTAAGATTCATAACAAAAATTTAATTTCTGCCTTTAAGAAAATATGCTGTGTTTAGTTAAAAAGCATTAGGACAAAGACAGATTAGAATATTTTTAATAATCAATATATTTTAACACTGAGCATGATGAAATTATCTACCTTCAAATAGCTTTTCAAGTAGATTTATTTTTTGATAATTCTTGCAATATCGATTTGTGAGAGTCAAATTTTCACTTCAAATTTTCCGATAAAAGATAAATCTAAGGGCCATCTGTGTCGATAAAGCTTGATGAGTACAAATGAAAAAATCGGTTATAAGAGAAACAAAAAAAAAAAAAACACATCTTTTTATTATCGATCCTTGAGAAATAATGTTTTCCAAAGTATTATTTCCAAAATGTTACTGTAATTAATGCAAAATTTGCTCCCTAGAGTTATTCGTGTTAAGATTTATTATATGTCTAGACTCTCATATAATGTAGTCAAGGTTATATATTTTAAATATCGGAGTAATGAACTGTATTTTATAATGAGTTAAATACATATTTTTAAGGTTTAGGAATCTATTTTGAAATGTTTTGTGAACTAAAAGACCAAAATATATAAAGTAAATACTATTCATTCATTAAAAAAGCAAACAAATCAATGTCCTAAAACTGAAAAAATATTTGAACTCTTGAATAATATACTTAAGTGTTTTTGAATAATATATTTTGTTTTTAAATAAAAAAAAACAATAAAAAATTTTCATAATAAATAACAAAAAAAGTATTTATATAAGGATATCTAAATATTATATACCAATAATATAGAGACTAAAAATAAAAATTGGTTATAAATTATAACTTAAAATTTAATGAAATATTAAAAACTTATACGAAATGTATTAATATAAAATAATTGAAATGTTCTAAATAAAAATTGATTTAAATAAAAATACTTTAAGTGTTATGAAGTCTCTGATTCATAAAAGATACAACATTGAAATTTATCGGAATATAAAATTGATTTTGGTGTTTATAAATTGATCTCATTTTCAAAATCAAACCTTTCTGATTTACACAATGATTTAAAGACTATTTTCACGAAATCAAACTGAAAGTTATTGTAAGAAACTTTTGAATGAAAATACAGTTCAAAAGATATAAAAAGAGATTATGCCGCAACGTTATTATTACATCTTAGACCTATCGAAATTTATTCTTTTGCGATGAAAATACACTTATTGATGTTTCTAATATTAGAAATTGTGCAGCTGAGTAAGAAAATATCCGCATTATTTTCTTTCTTCCGGGTCTTTTTCTGAGACATTCCTATCCTACATATTTCAGTTTCTTCTCACACTTTTGTCTTTTTACTAAAAAAGGATTATATTTTCCCGACTATTTATATCATCTAAAAATATGAAAATAAAGATATTAAACGCTCAATGAAAGGCTATATTTAACAGTTTTAACGCCTATGTATGTAAGAATATATTTTATCTTATTTCATAACAGTAGCTAAATTTACCCTTAAGTTTGATTGAAATGGAAACTACACTCATGCCCACAAATTAAGGAAAATTCCAGTTCCAGTAAATATATTTTCGAAAACAAAACAAACGTTACTTATTCATAAAGCCTATTTATTAAACAAAAGATAAAGAACAAAAAAAAAATGGTGTATGTATGATACCTTTCATAAAAACTACGTTTTGTTGCCTGGTGCAATTACAAAAATTACCTCCAATACAAAAACTTACCATTAAATGATTGATATGATGGCTAATACCTTGTGTATCTCCCGGACGATGAAATATAGTCCGATCTACGCCTGAGCATCGTGAGTATCGAATTAAGGTATAATCTTGGGGAAAATTAATCCATTAACTAAGTAAGCTATGCTCTCCAAAGTTCCGGTATATATGTAAGAGGTGGTGGATATGCTGCAACTCTTATCACACACATGCTATATCCTACACATGCTCAGCATATCCCACACATGCTCTATCAGGTTCAAGTCAGGTGAGAGTATTGGCCATTCCATACGGGGAATATCCTCAGATTGATGGCATTTTTTATAATGTTTTCACGGTGAGGACAGGCATTGTCATCCATAAACACAAATTTTGCGTTCTTGGTATCCAATAACAAACTTACATGTTGTTTCAGAATGATGTCCTGATAAATTTGGCCAGTCATTGTTCCAATTTATGAACAAGTATATCTGTTCTGTTTTGAACATGTAGTTCTGACTTACTGATAACGGGTATCCGGCTTTCTCCTTATGAAAATCAGTATGCAAACTAAACCGAATACACCACATAAGCCCACTGTGACAATGTTCACATTGCATGTATTCTACTCCATGCTAAATGCTGGTGACAGTTATTTTCCATGATTGGAATACTTCTGTAAGGCCTGCGAGCATATAGACCAATATGATCCAAAAGTCTGTACACGGTTTTCCTTCGAAAATTTCGTACCCGGTGCTGAAGATAACTGACGAAAAATGTCTCATGCTCTGTAATGTCTACTGACATTTCCATCATTTTGGAATCGTTTCCAAAGGCTCGAGATGACACTTCGGTTGATTCCTAGGGCCTCAGCTACTTCTAACTGAGATACGTCCACATTCCAGTGTCCGATAGCTCTACCAAGTAAAATATCATCCTGTATGTCATAACTATTCAATTGTGGCTCAGAGTGATTTACAGAACGCTTGAGTACAATTTTATTTCTTTTCTACCATTTCTTATATACACATCTCTTACATTCTCGTCATTTTGACCTTCTATCGGCTTCAACTGATGGCTTTCCGTAATTAATATATTATTTTGCAAGATATGTGCGATAATTCTATAGGTGAAATTTTTTTTTCAGATTTCGATTTCCGTGTGATTCTGAATTACTTTTAATATATGGGCATGAGTGTATTTACTGCTTACAAATTACAGAACAACTTTTGAAACAGAAACTAATTTTAATGATGATAAGTTGGAGAAGTTTATACAATATATTCAGTTAATTAAGTTTACTATGGGAAACATACATCCCTTTCCCGAAGCTGCATCCCTAGCCGTCGCTTCTTTCGTTTGTAGTTAGTCCCTGTATTCACCCAGTTCTACCTTTTCAAAGGTTTATTTCTTTCTTTCTAAGGCTACTGGCTTGAACAAGCCTCACTTCAGATCCCACAATGACTGAATGTTCTTATACCACTTTCGAATGAGGAAAAACGGTCATCATACTTCTATTCATTTAATAATTTTTCAACTGCTTCAGTTTTAATAACATAACAGTATATTATCGATAGTTTCAACAATTTATGGCTTGGTTTCTAAATTTTCTTGTGAAAATTTGGCATTTTTCTGGCGCTTTAGAATGTTAAGATGTATTTTTGTAAGGGATGAAGTAAGAACAAGGCGAGTTAGAATAAAATAAATTGATGTTTATTAAAATATTTTGATTATTTTTGGAATACAACCAATACCAGGGACCTAAACCTTTCAGTTTAGTTAAAACTAATTGTGTGTTAATGCGTCTAGTAAGATAGATGCGTCTAGTGTACATAGCGTCTAGTAAGACTAAGAACAATGAACAATGAAAAAGTAGATTGGGGTAGTATAGCGTATTTTTAAATTTTGCAACTGTCTGTATTTTTTCTTTAAATTGATTTTTTTATGTTATAAATAAACTCTAAGATTTAAAGTAATTTAGCAATGGAAATAAGAGGTAAGTTAATCATAAATACATAACAATAACTTTATTGAAGTATATAAATGCTTATTTTTAATTTTTATCATGCATATCCATTGAGTATTTTCGTTTAAATTAGTTTGACGAAAAAGAAAGTTATTTCAACTGATGTATTTATCCGACCGCACGACCTAAAATAATAATAATGTGATGTTATGGATAATAGTTATAAACAAGAATTAGCGGAATGTAGAAAAGTTTTATTTCGGTTTTGTTTTATCATATTCTTAACGTAGGGATCGTGTGAATTTGGTTTGGTTGTATGAACTAGAAGAAACACCAGGGCTCTTGTTGACTAACCTTCGTCAAACAACACGGGTGATACCTGAGTTAGTACCTCCCTTTCTTAAATTCTACATCACGCCAACGACATTGAGCCACGACAGATTTAACGTGCATCAACCCCGGCTACGCGGCAAAACTTGTGAGGCTTCAAGGCTTGAATCCACGACTCGAAGAAAACCATCGGCTACGAGTCCAAGACCATGACCACTAAAATATCACGGTCAGGAATCATATGAAATAGTTGTTCAACTACAAATTATTTTTAATTCCAAAGCATAAAATGTAGATTTAAAAAATTTAAATCTAATATTTGGATGTATTATCGGTAAAATTATAAAATAATGCAGCATTTCTAAGTTTTTTGAAATAAAAGAATGGAGCTTGGACCGTTAAAGAAGCTATCAATTTTATTTTTGATAATTTAGAGAATTTCTTAAGAACATTCGTAGCAATAAGATGCTTACTAAGTTACATTTAAAAATACATTCATCCAAAGGGAAATACCTTATACTAAAATATATTTGAAATGAAAAGTGTATTTTGAATGTTTTTACCAGCAGAATTTTTTTAATTTCGTATACAAAATGTGTCGAAAACTGGAAAGAAAAAGTTAGCTACTCTTATAATATTTTATTTCTTGTGCCACAACTTCTTATATCTCTTTTTTTCATAAAATATTCCAAAATCATATCAAGAAATTTCAAATGGTTTATTTTATACTACTTAGATTTCTGCTTTTTTTTAATAACATGCTTCCTTCCTAGAAATACTTTATTAATTTTTGAGACGAAGTTGTATGCAGATATCGTGAAAATTCCCGATCCTTTTTTAAATGAAATTTCTTTAAAATAAACACAATTTTCGGAAGAGTAAAGATAAGACTCAAAGGAATTGAATCGAAGTCTTATCTATCAAAGTAATCCTTCGCAGCTCGAAATGCTGGAAGGAGAGAATGCTCGAAGAAGATTATTTATCCGAGTTCAATTTATATGCAATTTCGAATTCGAGCGCTGAACAAGCAGATTTTGAATCTTCTTCTTTGTTTTGAATTTTTCTTCTTTGTTGTTGCTACCTTTAAAATTGCATTTTGAGTATGGAAATTATTTCTCCGAAAAGTGTTTCTGGTGTTATATTAATATCACAGTTATCTCTTGTTTCTTTCCATTAGGCGAGATTATTATAATTCAGAGGAGTTTATGCAAAAGCAAAATTTACGCTGTAAATTAAATTTCCAATTACGCACCCCACTTTGTAAAAAGTCTTTAGTACTTTAACAGATCCAGTTTCAAGTATTTTGAGGAGGTTACGGTTGCACGTAGGATTATGATCGGCGTTGTTTCCCTTGAGTCGTGGGTTCGAGTTCTATTTCCTTTAAAGACCTACCATGTAGTGGGGCTGATGTACTTAAAATCTGTCGAGGATTCAGGTCCTCACGTTGCCACGGTGTAGCAGTTAGGACAGTGAGATACCAGCTCAGGCTCGTCCTCGTCATTTCATCATGAATCTAAATTGCAAGTTCCGTCCCTAATACTGCCCCGTACTGGTTCTAAGTGTGACATGAACGAAACAACCAATGATGATAATTTAATGTTTTTTTAATTCGTTTTTATAAAAAAAATACAAATCTTTAAGCATTTATTACATTTATTGAATTGAGATTTGAAGAAGTTCAACAAATGTACCTGTTTTTGAGGACGATGATGTTTCTAAGGCAAATTGACTGTCTTATTGTCTGTCATCTGTTACATGTGCAAATCTGTGTATCCGTCATGTGTTAATCTGCGTGTTGTCAAGACAAATTTGTCACTAATTCATCGATAAAGGTTTATTTGGCAACCATTTGCTAAATCAAAATTTGTTGATGCCACGATGAGTTGTCTCCTTTGTGAGACCTGGAATCGTCATAACACAGCTGAAACCAAACAACAATTAGTTGTTCCCGTGAATCTACTCCAAAGAAGGCGAAGACGATCTCATCGCTTAGAAAAAAAATGATGACAAAAATTTGTCACCATAGCTTTTTATGATATAATATATTTTTCTTTATTCTTCTTATGATATATTCTTTTTATGATATAATATATTTCATTTTTTTCAAAAAAGGATAAAAATTGTAAAATAAACGATTGCTGAACTTTACGAATATTACACCGAGTTAACACATCCGCATTTCCAACTCTTAAAATGGATACTTTATAACCCCCCCCCCTTAAAACTTTTTCAAATAGATATATCAATGAAATGAAATAACAATCGTTTTATACTTTTTTAAGAAGTATGTCAAAACATATTATTTATATCTATTGCTAGTGAAAAGTGAAGGAAACAAGAGATGATTTCTGTTGAAAAGTAGAAATTTTCAGTGATTTTCCAAGTTTTATTCACTCCGGTTTAATGACCTTTTCCGGTAAGAAATGTTTTTCAAAGACGAAACTAATCAGAGGTTAAAAATAACTTCCTTCAAAAGAAGTTTCGTCAGTAATTCCAAGGATATCAGTGACATTTGAGAGAAGATAGTTAAGCTCGAAGTTTGGCTTCACTAAAATAGAAAGAAGAAACAGCAGCAATTTATTTCTCGTTGAATGTCAGATAAATGTCATTTAATAAGATATAAAACTTAAAAAATATATTTTTTAGTAAAGAAAGTTCTTTTTCTTTTTACAAGGAATAAAAATATTTTAAGTGATACCTCTTTATAACTGATTTGTAACTTAAAATGGAATCATTTTGAACCATTAATAAGCCACAATATATTAATAGCAAAAAAGTAACATTTTGGATAAAGTACAATTAAAAAGTAGTGAATATTTATATAATTACAAATTTTGAGCTAATTATTTTTAAATGTTTAAATTAATAAGCTGAATTTTAAAATTAGTAACGTTAATTTTATATATATATATATATATATATATATATATATATAAATAAACTCATATACAAACAATAACATAAAATTATTTTACTAAATTTTAAAACTTTACTTGAAAAAATGTTAATTACATTGGCTTTAATTTCAAATAAGTACCAAATCAATCTAAACCTTTCAATAAAAATCTAAGAATAAAAATATATTGTTGATGCATGACGGATTAATTTGATCCTAGTTAAAATGATTATAATTGCAACTATTATAACAAACAATTTACAAAATAAAAATGAAATAAAGAGTAATATGAACAAGTAGGTAGATTTATATTAATCAAACACCCATTATAAATCAAGACTTTAAATAATAATGATTGTGAGATAAATGTAACTAGAAAGACAAATACATTTGACTTTTGATTTGAGATGATTTATGACGGTTATCTGCACTTCTGAAGATTAAACGAATTTGTTAATATATATATAATCTGCTTATCATATATACTACAGTTCTCATAAAGTTTTGGAATTTTGTACCTGACATTCAAATTAGATTCTATTTCTAACAGTTTTAGAATTTATGATCTCGGTTGTAAATTCAGAATGGGAGATTGAGATTTGGTTTATGTTTCTTCCTGCGACTGTATTGGATTATACATGGTTATTCCAAACGATTTCACTGTTTTTAAAATTCCATATTTTCAAAAGTAAACGACACTGAACGCTAAATAATACATGGATTGAAAGGAATACTTCGGATCTTTAATATAGTGAACAATAGAAGACCCTCGTGGGTTCTTCGTGAAGTTATTTAGCGTAAGCTGTTTTAAAAGCTTTCAAGGAGCTACCTCACAATTAGATCAATTGCAATGATTTTATGACTTGATGGCTGGCCACCTAAGTCACCTGATATGGCTCTATGTGATTTCTTCCCTTAAGGGCTTGTAAAAGATGGTGTAAAAGATGATTCACCATTACCCACAAAATTATTTCAGCTTAAACAAGGAATTTCTCCTGATGTACACATTCCATTACCATTGACACTTTCCAATATGTTTGGCAGGTATTTGCATATTGAATTGAAATTATACTTGAAATTAAAGGAATTGTTAAATAGAGAACACTTCAAAAAAAATTCTAAGTTATCCCTGTGCATACAGGTATAACTTATCATTCTGTGTCATTTATTTATGAAAATATGAAATTTTGTAATCGGATGAATAATTTTGAATGATCTGTATTGTTTGGATGATGGTAAAACCAATGCGAAAGGTATATGGGTTTTAAATGTTATAAAAACTATTTCTTTATTTTAAAAAGTGCATAGTGAGTTTTATTCAGAGTCCATATTTAATCCAGTGAGTTTTGAATTCATAATTTAAAAGCAGTGAGATTAAATTTAATTCTTTTAAAGTTTTAACCTAGGTCTGCCACAGAGAAAATAAGATACTCGGGAGATCGTTCACAGTTTTAAATGATCATAAAGCGAAAAATACAATAAACATAGAAATCAAAAATCTAATTATATGCAAAAATCCTTTTAATACTATAGGCCTTTCTTATAATGTTACAATACATTAAAAGCTGCAAGACTTGTACAAAAGAGCTGCCTACAATCACCAGGAGCAAAGAATTAAAACAATAGAGAAATTTTCAAAATGTTTTCATGCATTCACAAATGATAAAATTTTACATTTGTTTTTGATGATTTGTTTTGAACATTAATAGGTTCACTCTGAAAAAAACTGAAGCGCCAGTTTACACCAGTGGCTTAGATCAGATATGTAAATTTAGGTATGTAATCAATGTTATTCAAGTTGAGTGACTGATACTTTCTGAACATCGTATTTAGATGCAACGCCTGCACTATTAGCGAACAACCTAGTAATTTATGAGCCATGATAAGTTAGGACGAAACTTGAGTTGGTAACCCATTCATCTTGATCCCATGTGAAAATTTTGAGCCGCAAAAGATTTAGCGTGTTTCAATCTCACTACACAATAGGTGTTTTCTGGATTAAAAACTCGAACACTCGGCTCAGCTAAATCATGAGCTCAACGCCATGATCATTCGGTAACTGTAATTCATGTACCAGTTGAATCATTGATTCCAGTACATTAACCCGTTCGCTCCCAGCGTATCACAGGCGATACCCTTGTGTTGGCTCTCCTGTGCCCAGCGTATCACGGGCGATACGTTCCGTAAGTGTCTTCTACGGCCCAGCGTATCATTAGAGATACGCTCGATGAGAACGTTTTATTTGATTTTTGTAATGTTTCTATATGGCGTTACAATACCGCAAAATCTATATAGATAGGTTATTTGGAGTGTTGACCTTGGTGATATGGGCTTGGATTTCACTTCTGGCCACCAGGAGGGGGGGAGTAATTGTTAAAAGCACGTGCTGCGGCGCGGCTCTTTAAATGTAATGACATGATTTAAAGGGTGTACTTGCTTTCGGTTTGCTTTTTTTCTTTCTTGCTTGCTTCTTAGAAGTTCGAAGGAGAATTTATGACCCTTTATGGGGGTTAGGACTTTTGGTAGCAGAAATTCTCAGCTGTTCGTTTCATTGGGTCGGTTTTTATTTGTAGCAACAGTCATGACGAAAAGAAAGTATTTATCTGATACTGAGCTTTTCGAAATAATGAATGAATCTGACAGTAAAGTTAGCGAAAATAATTCAAATCTGTACATAGACATTAAAGTAAAAAAAAAGGATTAAGATGTGGCCTTTGCTCAAAATCTTGCTTGAAGCGTCAAAATATGTGTGAGACATGTGATGTTGTACTATGCATTGATTTTTTTTTATATAAATTTACCATATAGCAAAATAAGATTTATCTTTTATATCTATATATTCCATATGATGGTACATCATTACACCATGGAATTTATGTAACATATATAAATATATTTTGTATTTTCTTAAAAGTATGATTTTTTATGTAATTTTATGTATAAAACATGCAATTTTCGATTAAATCTTTTTTTTTTTTATATATATTAAGTTTAATGCATTTTAAATAATATATGCAAATACCAAAATATTTTAATGAATAGCCGATTTTAGAGGAATTTTTCACCAATTAGGCTTAATATCTAAAATCGTCTAGGCACAGCGTAACACTCCGCGGTAAGAAGCCGCGGGCCCAGAGAAGCACTTCTTTTTTCTCCCTCCGATAGCGAAAGGGTTAAGAATCGTTTGGATGACTTATGAATTTAGTTGTTTTTGATGGCAAGTGGTGTTGATAAGCAAGTTAGTATTACCATAGTGTACTGAGATCTGTTACACAGGACCAAAATTCATTAGCCACTTATTAATTGGTTAGTTTTAACTGTGCAGTGATTGTCTGCCAAATCAAAATATTACTGTTGCTTCGTCAAGGTGTCACCATCAATGAGATCTGGATTCACCATTCTACACCAGAAACTGAGCAAGAAAGTTAATAAACGATTCGAGTAAATCTGTTCCAAAGACGGCCGTAAGTTATGGCCACAATTTGGTGTGATGTGGAAAGCGATATAATCATGGACTTCTATGAAAAAAGGAAAACGATCAGGCGTGCTGAAAAAACTGCAGTGGTTTGTTCTATCCTCATTACCCATATCGTAACACGAGCACATTTTCAACTGCCCTTAAAAATGCACAGACGCATGTTTTATTCAGACATTTCATAAAAGTCCACGCATCGTGGTGTGGAAAATAGAGTTATATTTGAAGATGACATCTTAATGCCTAATATGTCTGAAAAGTAAATGGTCTGGTAATGGCTACTTCTACTCGATTCTTGTGCCATAATATAATTGAATATAACTAACTCTAAAATTCAATAGTCTATTTAAAGACAATTTCCACTCAAATATTTATTTATAAATTACTGCAATATAATGTCTAATGAGTTGTAGCTCTCTTTGGGGAGCTTTGGATTAACACACCTATTCAAATATTATTAAAATACTAGGCTCTTACCAAAACTTTTACAGTTGAGGTTGTTTCGGTTTATAAAATACTTTGCGACAGTTATCGCCTGTAACAACTCTTGATATTATCCATCTCTTGCTAAGAATACACTCAGAGTTAACCACACTCGTTCCCCATCTACTAAAGTTACTTTTATTTATATACCATAATATCTAAATCACTTCACTTCAATTCCACCTTCATCTAATTAACATAATCATGTTTAATTTGGGTTGAGAAGAATTTGTTATTTCCAGCAATCAATCTCAATTAAAGCTTCCAAGGTAAGTGAAGAGAAAACCGTGAATAGCACAATGTCACACGACTACGATAGCCTTAATATAGGACAAAAGTAGTTGTTTCAGATCTAGGATACATATACCTATGGAAACTTATAAAAGTCGTGGAAAGTGTGATGGAATAGCGAAGAATAGAATAAAAGAACTACACCAAAAAAGAACTAATCTATGTATGTAAGTTTCTCGAATATCTTTACTACACCCAAAAGAGCTTATCCTTCGAACGTATTCCTAAAATAATGATGCATATATCCCCAGGAATTCATTTGAAATTAAGTAAGTAAGAGGTACGATGTACGTAGGTACCATTTTTAAATAAGAGGTACAATGAAAGAAAAGTTTCATAACGGCATTTGCATTACTCTTAAAAGTATACCAAAACGCATGTCCTGACACGAATATCTTTGAAGCCTAACCAATATAACAACATGTTACTGAACGTTTTCTAGAATTGTAGTTGTCCAATTCTTAAAGTTTCTAATTATACATAATTATTCATCAGACAACATTATTATCAATAATTTTGTAGGATATCGTAACATTTTAATTATTGCAAATAAATAACCGGGGCATATGGTTAAAATTTTTTAATTAAAATAATTGATCCGTATGTACATATTATTATAAATTCTAAACATTCAGTCTCCCTTGTTCAGTTTCAAGAAGCTGTAGACTGAAATATTTCGCAGTATTTAGTGAAATCTGCTGAGTCCTACAACGATGGCATTCGAAACGTCAAGAAACAAAGGGAGAAATGTATAATTCCAGTGGGTTACTATATAGAGAAGTCCTAAGAATAATGAATAAGAATCAAATTTCTCTGTATCTCGTTTACATTGAAGGTTATAATTAAAACTTTACGGTACACCGGAATAATAATTAAACTTTAAAACACTGTGAGTTATTAACTATGGCTTCCTGAAACCAAACAAATCAAAATTATTAACTATAATTTAAGCAATTACCTAAACAAAGATCAATAAATATACAGAACAAAATTTATCCAGATATCTATGTTATTTCTTAACAATATTTAAAACCTTACGATGCCCCTTCGTATAGATAAGACATCATTATAATCAATAATTTCGAACATTCTCCAAGGAGCTATTACACGATGTGTTAAGACCACGCATTTGAGTATTCACGAATAAAAAAAGTACTTTATTCTTATGTATTTTTGTCTAATATTCATAATTTAAAGGATTTACGATAACTCAATACCAGTATTTATTGAAAATTTTATGAAATACTGGTGAAAGAAAAAGTCGGTAAATTTGCAGCCACTATGCCTGACATTAAGTATTCCAATTTCAGAGAAAGAGAAAAATAAATTTGCTTACTCTATGTTATAAGTTTTATATGTTTATTTTATTCAATGTCTGTTAAGTTAATTTTCAGCAAGAAATATATATATTGGTTTTATATATATCAAAAGTCTTTGTTTTATGTATTACTAGTCTATATTAGGCCCATGAATTCAGTACGCTTTAGTCAAAGTCCTGTGGTAGTAAATTTAAACTAGACATAGTTCACGACACAAATGCTTTAGTGTACCTGAGTTAAATAATATGAAGAATCATAGCGACATTTTTCATAAAGGTGTCTATGACAAATATAAACTCTATAATACCGAGACGAATTGTCATCGTTGTTATTTATAGACATGCTGAAGCAATAATTGCCCTCAAAAAATCTGTTACAATTTTATTCATGTTTTGGAAGAGAAATATCAAAATAAGTTTGTACATTTGCGAAGCTATTAATTAATCGCTGACTTTAAAAATGTTATAAGGAGGTAATCTACTTATATGAAGAGCTCTAAGCAGATGACTTCAAAAAAAAGAGGGGGACTCAAATCAAGCATATTTCTAGCGACGAGATACGAATCAGGTATATAAGCCTAGTACATCGCTCTACAGTTGCTGGAGTGAATAAAGTGCTTCGATGAATATCTGTAATTCCTCTATATCATCTCATTTTATTGTATAGTAAACCTAATACATGCCAGATCTTTAACAAGGCGAGGTTCTCATATCAAACATTGTAGTAAAATAGACAAAGGGATTAGTTAAAATGAAATTTCCTGGGAACTCTTATTATACAAACCACAAGGAAAAGTAGGAAAGTAGGTAGTTGAATTAGGAAAAGAAAAAAATAAAAATACCGCATTTACATAGAATGTAGCTAACGTTAGTTTAGAAATCGGTCCACGGGTGAAAAAGTGTTTGACATTCTTTCTCCAAATTGAGCTAAAATCTGCTTGTTTAAAAATAAAATTTCTTTATATTCATTCATTACGTTAAATATGCATAAACAAACCTACTATGCATAATTTATTTCTTAATCAAACAAACACGTAATTACTTCTGACACCTACTATGGATACACACTTTCTCTTGTTTCATTCCACCTGTGTTTTCTCCCGAAAGCAGGGAATCGATTGAAACCAGAATGCGAAAGAATTAATGGAAGAAACTTAGTGACGGAATGTTCTACGAAACAATCTTTCTGAGGTATTCTCACCGAGGAAGGATCTATAATTGATCACCTCTTCCTCTCTGATCAAAATCAATGCTTTTATCCTCCCGTGGAAGTGATGGATGCCGGAAGTGAAATATGCTAATGTCTATTCAAGTCCCGGGAAAAACGACTGAAGACAGAGTTAGCAGCAAATATCGGTTAATTTCATCGATAATGTTCTCCACTTTTGAGATCATCAGTCTCGCTTAATTATGCCACAGGAAGGAAAATCCAAGAAATTATGAAGGATGTTTACGGCTATACAATGGAAAGAGTTATTTTGAATGTTTCGCACATTAATCTCGAATGTTCTGGATTGGAAAGTTGTTATTAATTGATACATCTCAATGCATTGCTTTAAAGGCTTTTTGAAACGATGGGATATATTTTGTTATTGGAAAGTTTCTTTCATCATATATATACGAGGAAATATTATTATCCTTAAGAAATGAACCCAAGATATCTAGATAAAATTTATTCTGAATATTGACTGATAGTTATGTTTAGAATGTTGCAAATAACAGCGATTAATATTGATTTGTTCAATGTCAGGAAGGTGTAGGAGTGAAGTAACAAGTAGTATGGAGAAAATAAGAGTTCAATCTGTTGGCGACCAATCAATGTCGGCCTTCGAAAGATCAAGAAAAGCTGGGAGAAATTTATAACTCCGGATTGCGACTATGTAGTGAGGTTTTGAAAACAGTAAATAGGATCATCAAGTTTATACCTCTCGATTATATATATTATTAATTAAAATTTAGTGACACCCTGGGATGATTATTAAATTTAGGATTCTGATGATTATTAAATTACTTCAATCTACGGCTCCCTGAAATCATCAAATTAATATGAATAGCTATAATTTACAGCATGAAGTTCAGAAAGATCAGTTAATGTGTAGAATAAATTTTATCCAGGTTTTCTCTGTTATTTTTAGTAATAATTCAAATGTTACTTTATCCCCTCGTATTTAGTACATGTATTTCATGCGTTTGCTTGTAATTCCTACAGCTATACTACAGTATTATTTGGATATTGATGAAATGCTACACTATATTTGTATAATATACTTAGATGAAAAGAGGAAGAGTAAATGTAAGGTATTTATTCATATTTGTAACAATTTATAAATAGGAAGCATAAACTTCGGATAACCAATGTTCGGAAGACACGAGGAAGTTAAAAATATTTTGTTTCTGGCCGGAGATGTTTTTTGAATATGTTTTATTGCGTAATCTGCATATAATAAAGGAATGTATATGTATATTATATGTATATGTATATATGTATATATACATATATGTATGTATGTATAATATATATATATCTTCTTTTTATATATATATATATAATATATATGTATAATAATATTATATAATAATATGTATGTATATATTATATATATGTATATGTATATGTATAATATGTATATATGTATGTACTATTTAATATATATCTATATATATGTATATATATATAACTATAACTCTTCATAAATATATTTCCTCTAATCAAGATATTTTCGAGATGTTTTATCAGTTAGAAGAGCAGATTTAAAAACGTTCTTTTGGGGATTTTCGATTGATAATATTTCAGAATCCTTTATGAATGTAAAATTACATTAAAATCATATTTAAGAATTATAGAGGTTTCGCTAACCTGTCAGACAGGCAGCTTTTCAAATATCTGTTGATGAAATAGACTATAAGGCTTGCATGATATTATCAAATTAATTTATTATGAAAATATCATGACACCTTTAAACAAAGAATAATATTCGATATTAAGCTTCAAAACATTATATCTAGGTCATACATTGTGGAAGGCAGTTACATAACTGAGCCAGAGAGCGTCTTGTAGGGCACACATCGCCCTCTATTTCCTAGTTTCGACATCACATGAAGGGGAATGCTGTATGTAGCATTCATAAATGTTACTCCTTTGATATTTGATATCAATGATACCCAGTGATTCATAAATGTCCTTCCATTTCTAAGGGTTATAGTTTCTTATTTGATGTGCATGGGCTATAAGTATCAAAATCGGCAATCACTTTGTATGGCAAATATTAAATAAGGATGTTTTTCATTTGACCAATAATACGTAGCTTGCTGAAGAGATCAATCACTTGCACAGGAATTCCACCCCACAAGGGAAAAAATATTTTCCCAGAAGCTTTTCGATAAATATGAAATTAAAATAGTATTTGCTTCCCATTTAAATGAAATCTAAATTTTTGTGCGAACTTGGCAAAATGTTGCACAATTCACCAAATAACAGAAAATCACTGACATCCTGATATTTCGTAAACACGACCCCCATATTGCTAAATGAAACCTCCCTACTCTGCGTAAAATCCTGGTAATGCTGGGCATTTCAACAAGTAGTCCATATGTTTCAGTTTTGGTAATAGCTTACACGAATACCATCTAATATGGTATATTCAAAAAATAATGGAAATCGCCTTTTAACATTGATATATTCATATAAATATACAGATAATTTCATTTATAAGCAAAAATTAATTATGTAAGATCAAAAAATCATCAAAGGCTATTTTTAAAATAGTAAGTTATGTACAAACCATTAATAACACAAGTTATTAACATTTTTTTTTCTTCCATTTAAGTACAAATTGCATAAAAGCAATTGAATTCATATTTCTAAAATTTTAGAGAGTGTTTACTTGCATAGAATGTTATATACTGAGTATGAGTATAATTTCAAAATTTGAATATAATAAAATTAAATGTTTTAAAAAAATTTTTGTTATTCATATTTCCCTAAATTTTTCTTACAAGAATTGTGAAATACCTAAGATTTTTGGCTGTTTAGTTAAAAAACATTACGATTACTGTATAGGATATTTACTCATTTTATAATGGGGAACATATTAAAAACTTTGGGGGGCAGTGTACGTGAATAAAAAACATGTTTATGAGAAAAACGTAAATATAGATGTTTTTCCATCGCGTTACGTTTGTTTACAATTTTAAAATTTGAATTTTAGACATTCTTTTTATTAAGACCTCAAAAATAACAACTCTACGGATTCGGCGAAGCTCCTTCCATTATTAACAGCAAAATTTCTTTAAAGAAAATGTAAAAATCGAAGCATCAGTTACCTTAACTTTTATGTAAAGCTTGGCGATTACCAAATTGAGAAAATCTGCAAATTTGAATGGGTTTTCGAGTATAAAGTATTGTTTAAATTTGCAGAGAAGGAAAGGTTTTACGCCTGCAGTTTCGAACCACTTATACGAATTTCTGCTACATCTCCTTACCTAAACCATGAAAAAAGTTTACATATGCGCTATAGAATGCCTGTATATGTGCACTAAACTACGTTTCTCTAACAGAACTATGAAAAATTATGACCAGATATCGTTAATTTTGTAAGCAAGGGAAAAGTTTTCACCTGCTCTTTTGATTCGCTGTTGTTACATCTGCATTACATCGCATCTACTTACCTAAACGACGAAAAATTCGGTCGGATATCTTTAAGTTTAGCAGGAAACATTTTAAGTCTACACTATAGAATTGCATATTTCTCAAGCCCTACCTAGCCAAGTCCCAAAAAATTATGTTATACGAATCTATACCTTTTACATGTCTTTTGAAAACACTTCGTTATTTCTTATTGGAGCGAAATAAATAATTGTAAAAAAGTATATTTTTTAAATAGTTTCTTCTTTTAATGATCAGGATCTATCTGAAGAAATATCGAAGAAAAAAAATCAAAAGAATAACTTGGTAAAAAAACGTGACTTATAAAACTGTTCGATGTTTAATTTTTCATCTGAAACAAAAATACTAAAAAATTACTGAATTTCAGTGAAACGGGCAATCTTACACAAACATCTCTCCGTCGAATGTTTCTCAAACAATATTTACAACCATAGCATTTATTGCTCTTAAAAGCAATAACACTCAATAAAATCGATTTGTTGATTTTTCAGAATATATTGCTTTTCTCGAAACGGGAAAGAAATTGGATACTGTTTGAGGAGTCCAGTATAGATTTAATCTCAGCCAATATTCAGAGCTTTCAACATACGCGCCTGAGGAAAGAAACAAACAGGAAAGCTTCATTTTAAAGTTTTCCCTGTAAACTGCCAATGAGAATTAATGTCAAATCACGGTTGTTTAAGTGAAAATACAAAAAAAAAAAAAAAAAACCCTTTGTTTATTCACATTAATACAGTGCTTTTTTTTCTTGTTTTCTATGAAAATGAAAGCGAATAATAGGAGATATTTTATATTAAAATTAGGTTTTGTGATCGGAATATTTCAAGCTAACTTCTCTGTGGACCAAATATAATGTTATGGAATTTTAGACTTCCCCGTTTCTAAATTTAGTATGGCCTCGAGTATCGTCTAGTGGAAGTTTTCGAAAGTGGTTGAAGTTCGGAGTCATTATAGTTTTCTAGAAATATTTCTCAGATGTACTACTTGGGGAGTTAAAAGTATTAAAAACAGTAAAAGGGTATCAAAGCACAAAATCAAATAAATGAAAGGAAGAAATTCCTAATAAACAAAAACTTTAAGGGCATTAATTATAACTTGAATATGTCAATCTATTCACAACAGGAAGTGAGTGCGATTGTTTATTAACGTCGCACTGAGAAGCAACATGGGGGCTATTGGTGATGGACCAAATAATTTTAAGGTTCGATCAAGTAACGAGGGCGAGACCTCAGCAGGCATCTCCCTCACTAAACTTCCCCACAGTGTCAGTGGGAGGGTATAGTACATCAAACAGGTTAAAAGTCTATCACCCCCACTACATGGCGAGTCTTAAACGTTATCAGGGTTTGAATCTATGATTAGTCGTAAGGTCACTACCAAAACCAGTAGGCTACCACGTCCTCTTACTTCAAGGAAGTCTAAAAGATTTCAATGATATTAGAATGGCTGATTGATAAAAATCGCCAAATATTATCACAAACTTCTTCCCAGCATTTACAGGGATGGTTTCACATACATAATAAACAGTATTCAAGTATGCTTAAGTAAGTGATTCAATGCAAATAAAATTCATTTATTATTTATCCCCTTATGATAGTTATTTTCTTTTCTAATACGAATGAAAACTCCTCAAAAGTATATAATTCTAACAATCACATTTTTTAATACTGAACGCATGCCGATATTTTCTATGTATTTTATATTGAGAATTTGAAATCCTTATTTATTTGAATAAATCCCGATTTCTTTCAAAATTTTTAAAAATTTTATTTTCAGTTTCTTAATTAAAATTTCTTTACATTATAAATTCGATTTATGAGATATCTTTGAACTACTTGATTGTATTAGTTTATTGGGCTTAAATGGAGCATACGCTTCAATGTCAAACTCAGGGTTTTCACCAAGTTAGGCAATTTTTGTAGTTTTGTGTTGGCTTAGCACAATGAAATTTTAAGCAACCCTTAAAGGATTATCTCCTCTCTAATCATCAAAAAGAAAAACAGTGCTAACCGGATATACACTGTATCTGTCTATCAAATAATTTCTCACTTTCAAGATACTATTTTTAACAGTCCTTTTATTAGCTTCAATGTTATTGATTAAATGTCTTTTATGTGGAAACGAAATAATCTGTGTTTATTAGTATCGCAAAGTCGTAAGAGGAAAACAAGGAAATACAACAAATAATAGGCTAAGCAATCAGCCGTAAATCTATTTCAAGGAATTTTTGCTATTCCACTCGCTTATTAAATTTGAATATTCCAGCTATTTAACAATTTAAACATCTACTCGATCACTGTATTTGCTTAAAATGTTATGTAGCTCCATATTTAATTATACTTATGTCACGAAAGCACAGTTCAATCACGCATATTGATAGAATAATATTTATGCAAATACAGCAGAAAGGATATAATTATCCACTAGTTTTGAGCATTTACACTACTTAGTAGTTGCTCGTTTAATATTTAGGTGAAAAGTGAGTCAATCCAGTTCAAACACTGCAAGCATGCTTCATAAAATTCAATTAAAATGTTATTTACTCACAAATTGAAATCAATCAATCATTAAGGTTTCGGTCTAACGGCCATTTTGATTTTGTAAATATAATATTAATTCTTTCGAATATTTACTACCGCACTCAAATCTGAACTAATTTATCTATTTGAATGCCAAAACCTGCATCCAAAATAACAAAATATAATGAAGGTTTCTGCGGAAATACTTTTTCTCCCCAATGTTTCAAAATATTTTAGAATATTTTTAATCACCGAGAAACCCATTAACGAATCATTAAAATGGGACAAAAATATTTTTAATAACACCGGTATAAAACGAGTTTTTTTAACATGGGGTTTCGTTCAAACTTCACACTTTGCGTAACATAATTTTTTATACCTTAAATTTTAAGAGTAAAAGGGAACGTTGAATCAAATTGAATTTGTTGAATAGTTAGTTTTAATAATTTATTTTATTATTCGACGTTTATTAAATTTATCATCTAAAATAAATACGCGTAAGCATTTTTAGCTCAATTAATCATTGTGTTAATCAATTGAGCTACATGTAGTTAAAATTAAAGCAAACAATAAATTATGTTATTAAATTGAATAAATTTAAGCTAAATATAATTGAAATTAAAGCAAAGGATAAATATTATTAAATTGAATACTATATCAACTACATATTATATCAGAGTGTTTTATGCCCCGCTATATTTTTATCTGTTTTATATCGCTATATGTTACCAGTGTTTTTTTTTTCTCAAAAAACAGAGTTTAAATTGACTGGAGCGTATGAAAGTGTATTTAATTATCAAATATTTCTTTACAAAAGATTTAAATTATGATTAACTGAAAAGAACACTGTTGCTGAGGAGATGACTATATTTGTTCCTTTCATAACAGTGCATTGAAAGTTTTTCCAGTACATGGTTTAATATGTTAAAATTGTTTTAATTAAAAAAATCAATAACATTTTCACCGTATTCTTGTTGCAATATAACATATCCCATAAGGAACCAGTGCCCTAAGTTGCATACCATCAATCAATGTTTATCCTCAGCATTATTATAAAACATATTAATTTTATGTTTAAAACTATATTTTCAGTGTATGATTCATATTATAGATATTAATTAAATTCTTGATGTTGAAATTCACATAATTAATTTTTTAATGAAAATAATAAACTATAAAGGCATAGTGTTTCAAAGTGTTCAAAATTTGAAGCATATTGCTGGATACTAATTTAGTACTAACTTTTTTAAATATATCGTTATTGTGCCTTCAAATATGTCATATTAAAATACATAATAAAAATCTTAATTTTGAGAGATAATCGAATTTTATTTTTTAAAAAGGTTTGTAAGTAATTTTATGATACATCAGTAAAGCCTTTTGAAATGCAAGTTAATATATTGTATAATAATGCATCATATATTACATTTTAGGAAGTTTTAATGGCATGTTTGAGCTTTAATGGCATGTTTAAATCAATATTTTAATTATACCTCAGAGACTTCATTAACAGCTCTTGAAATTTCTATAACTAGTTGATAATTTTTGATTCCTTTTTTTATATAAATGTGTAGCAATTATGTCTGCTATAAATGTGTTACAGTTCGTAGGTAAAAGATATTTTGCGAAAAGTGTTATTTTGGTAGTAATTTGTCTGAGAACGGTTGCTCAGGCAACAAAAGAAAGAGAAAAACACAAAATAATTTTTGGTGATAAGAAATACTTATTTAAATTTTAGGATAAAAAAAACTGAGATACTAAATACCTATAAAATTTCAGCACTAAAGAAAGGAAGTAATAGTTTTGAACACTTAGATAAAAGTAGAAATAAAATACTGATATAAATTATTAAACAATTAATAAATTATCCTGAAAAAACTAAAATGGTAATTTAAGTTCTTTTTAAAAAAAGAAAATTTAAGAAGACGGGATTAAGAAATACAATACCACCTTACACGGATAAAATATTTTTCATTGATGTAAATATTCCCAATTCTTATCTTTGTGTACATAATTGAGCAGAATAGAAATGAAAGCAGAAGGAAATTTTACGCACACATACATCTTTAAAAAGTTGTTCTTTAAAGGAATAATCGGAAAGAAATGCCATCTGAAAGAAATTAGCACTCTCCGATGAAGAGAAATGATTAAAAATTGAGCGTAGATATTATAAAACTTTTTCGTTAAAATACAAAATCATTACACAAATACCATAAGTCCGGAAATGGAACAGTAGACTCTCTAAGCGGTGTTTTTGACTGAACTCGTGTCATGCAGATTGAGATATAACACGTAGATCTTGCATCCCATAAGTGTTATACAGGCAATATATCAGTCTATCTTACCATCCACGGCATAATCCTGCAGGGCAAGCTCGGAGATGTCAAAAAAGTATGAATACGAGTATTGTAATGTTGAAATAAGATTCGCGCGGATGAACGTTCACAATAGGAATGGCCACGGATCGATGCTCGTTCATAAATTTACTCCGCAGACAGCTTGATGAGTTAAATATGAAGGGATGCCGTTCAATTGAGAAGTCCAATTAAAACGTAAATAAATTAATAACTCCAATTTATACTTCAGATAGCAATAATACAGTTTTTTTTTTTTATCTATTAACACAGAAGATCATGCTCTATCTCTGTTGAATCCCTCTTAAATCAGTTAATTCTAGTTTATATTTAGATAATAATGTCTATCTTTACCAACTCAATCGTTCCGATTTAAACAATTTTTGTTTATAACAAGTTCAACACCTATTGTCCTAACTAGCAATAGCTTCTAACTATTTTGAATCTAACAGATTGATGACGGAGTTTCACTCCAATTTACAAGCTTCTATCAGCTGTCCTTACTCTCTATTTTCCTTTTTTTCTCTTTTCAATTCTACTTTGCTTAAGATCACTATCTCTAACTTAATTCATTACACTTCTTACCTTCATCTTAATGTAAATAGTCATGTTTTCTTTTGGTTATCAAGATGTTGTTATTTTATGCAATTTAAATTGTTAAAAAGTCGCTGAGTTTAGAGTAGAGAAAATCGCGAATAGCTCTATGTCACAACCTCACCATCGTACTTTTAGGCCGTCAAAGTGGCTCTGATGAAAACGAACAGTACCCAGACCTCTTTCAAAATTGTATTCTACCATTACACCCTGCCATCTGGCTACTTGATACCATTACTATGTCATTAATCATACCGGATAGCGAATGGTTTCATAGCAGTCACCAAAGAAAACACATAACAAGATATTATTAATGGGTAATAAATGACACGAAAGAATATGCAGTCCAGGTTTACTGCCAAACACCTTTAGTGTCAAGGAAAGTCAAGACAGATCGGGCAACACGAGGTCGAGCATTGTTTTGTAGAAAAGTAGCATCACATCTCGAAAAATAAGCACAATCACAAACCTTAAAGTCCTTATTTTATTTAAGAGACTTCTCGAGGAGAATAATAAGTGCCATATTATACACTTTATATAAATGATCTTCAAAGTCTTTACATATCAGTTTTCAATACAGCTATTAGGGATAAAACTGAAGATTTCTTTAATGTACTAATATACATTCTAGTGGATACTGAAAATTTTTGTAATTTGTCTACAAATTCCTTTTACAATTTTGACATATTAAGGCTTAGCATTTTGTTTTGATCCAAGAAATGAATTCACAAAACAATTTAATGATGCCTGTGTTAATTGCGTTTAAACAAAAAGTTAAACATACTCTTCAAAAATGTCGATTGATACCAAACTGCATCAAGTATTGAGTAACTAGATGGCAGGGCGTAATAGTAGAATGCTATTTTGTATGATGCCCGGGCACAGTTCGTCTTCATCAGTATAGATTTAAAACCGCTTGGAATGTTGCATTCGCATCTGTCATCCAAATTCGTATTAGTGAAGCAGAATGAGTGTTATTATTGTTGCCAGAGACGGAAGCTATGTGTAATTAATTCTGCTTACTATATCCCCTAAATGATCTGCAAATTTAATGTCTTCCTCCTATTATGCTGTACATGTAAGATAAATAAGAATTTCTGATTCATTTTCCTTCCGGGATCGAGATTTTTATGGTAGCTGTGTAGAATGATTTTATTCTATTATATCTATTTTATTTCACACCGTGAGTCTATTTTCATTTCCGGAATTGCTGACATGCTGATAAATGAAGCAAATTGCATTTCCCAGGTTTATGAATAGAGTGTTCTGTTAATTAAGGAACAAACTTTATGTGAAGGTAGAGTATATCACAAAGATTCAGAATTGCATAGCAGAATATTTCGAAACTTCATCGTTCATCGGTATATAGTACTATTCACAAAAACTCTGTAGTGGAAATATCTGATTTTTTGTCATATCGATAGTAGTCGGTTTGTTTGTATAACGTTATACGAGCATGAAGATGGGAGACATATACTTAATTTATGCGTTGAATGGTGGGAATGTATGAATACCTCAACGACTGTATCGAGAACGGTTCCCAAAGATACAGTATCAAGCTTCCATTTTTTTTCATTGACCATCGCTAATTGTACTAAACTGAGTCTTTAAGAGGTGAGTGGCATATTGCGAGAAGACCCCGTGTGACTTGTCCACTCGCCATGGAAACGGATCGTTTAATCAATGACAGAATAGGGTTGGTGAATCGTTTATCTAGTCCCAACAATCTATGGATTTATTAATTTTAAGGGTAATCAAAGTTAGTGTGTATGAAACGCCTGTCGAGTATGAAATGAATCTGGTTGCAAGATCCCTTTCATATGCTTGCGCTACTGGAGATATCCAAGAAAAACCAGGTAGGTGTTTTGATCATGTTCTCTAATTACCGAATAGCTTTTAAGGGTAGAAAATTCATATACCTCCTGTAAAATGTTGATACTAACTATAGTATTTGCAATACTCTTTTGCGACAAATATATCAGGTAAATTTTGTCTTCTGTCCTTTTGTTTCTTGTACTTCGTGTATCAAAATCTGGTGATATTTTCGGTCATGTGGTGCTTGGCAACTCTCAACCCTTCTGATGTCCCCAACCTCTCAAGAATGTTTGTTCTTCAATTTATAGGACACCTTGTAGAGTATTGTTCTTAAATACAGTCGAGAATACGTGCGGGTTTACAAAACTCTTCATTTTTCACGAAGTATAACATGAGGCTTTACAGAAGTAAGTAAAATCACAAATAAGAAGAAAAATAATTAAGAAATTTTAAGAAATTGCGCAAGACAGCAAGACTTTTAACTCTCTTAACGAGTTCAGAAAAATCAAAAAGCTCATAAATGGATAAACGCTTCTAATCCGCTTTGAGTGTAGTTCAAAAACACTCATGTTATCTGCAGTGCAAAGAATGTATTCTACATCTTCTTTAATATTACCACAAGCACTAAGTCTATTTGTCACTACATTAGACCACAATAAATAATTATTAAAAATTCTATATCCGTTTAAAACTTGATTTAACTTAAAGTCAGTTGAAAAATGCTTACTCTCTACACACTGAAAAATAGTTCCAAAAAATATTTTTGTCCACATTGCTACGCACGAAACAAAAAATTCAATATGGCTTTGTGTTTAATGTTGATATTTACTTTGTGAGTTGGAAAATTTTTAAATGTATTTGCACTTCATCTTATAATATCTGAAAAAGAATTTAATTTGGGGTAGGCCAGATTTGAATCTAGGAATAAGCGTGTTTGTTAATTAATTTAGTTACAATTTAAATTTGGTTTCCCCTTTTGTTTATTGTTTTCTGTTAACCTCAATTCGAGGTTTACTTTCGTTGTCTCCCTTTACTTGAAAGTTTTCAATATTAATAAGTTTGAACAAAAATAACTATTTAGCTCTCTAGCTGTTTTCCATGAGCTTTTAGGCGATGTAAAATTCATAGGACAGCAACAAAAATAAACAAATCTGAATTAGTAAACTAAAAATAAGGATGATTTTGGCAATAATATTTTGTGGTATATTTTTTCAAATTAATAAAAAAAGTCTCGTTGTTTTAGTTTTTGTTTAGTATTTAATGATAATCTCATTTACAACATTCATTCGGGTAAAGGATTCGATCAATTTATTAATCCTATTTTGTTGGTAAGTCTTGCAGTTCTCGAAAGAAAATTAATTTACTCTACAAATCCTGGAAAAACCCGAAGCAATAGCTATGCATTTATTGATTCAGCATAATTCAAAAAAAAAATAAAAATAATTCGAGATAAAAACCAACGTTTTTAAAAACAACGTTTTTATATGGTGGCAAAGTTTATTACAAAAATTATTGAAATATTAGTTAAAATTGGTCACAAATATCTAAATATTGCATTGTTAGGCGGGTAAGAACGGTTCATAAAATTTCAGAGCACTAGCTTGATGGGAAGTTGGTTAAATTAACGATAGAAAATTTGATGACACACTGATACACACACAGACAGACACACACCAAGAGAAATACATAAAAACGTTAAAACTAACTAAAATTAATTAATTCATCCGGTAAATAAATGGTTGGAATTCAGTTTAACCCAACCATCCTTGGCGACAAGAATTATTTGGCGGTATTTTGCCAAATGTGGCTACCCTGTTCCGTTTTACGGATTTAACGCTCAGCCAAAAAAAATTGCCAAGTTTGGTGCCAATTTTTGAAATCACGCCAAGTGGTTGAAATAAACTGCATTTTTAAAGAAAATATTAGTTAAAACTTGTCGCAAATGTCTAAATATTGCATTGTTAGGCGAGCACGAACGATTCCCAAAATTTCAAAGCTCTAGCTTGATGGGAAGTTGGTTAAATTAACGATCGAAAATTTGATGACACACACACACACACACCAAGTGAAATTCAGAAAAACGTTTTAAAAAAGGAAAGTTTTTAAGTAAAATTTTAACAAGAAATAGGTCTAGTACTAACGTTTAAACAAAACTTGTTTTCTGACTACATAATGGATTTAAAGGATTTAGCAATTCACGTTCAGACGACGATGACTTTACAGAAGTTTGTTCTTCCCAATTAAAAAATTAACACTAAGTCAATTTAAGATTTATGAGGCCAATTTAATTAAGATGCTACCCTTTGAAACATTTACAGGAACAAAACCCCTCTAGTGTTTAGAATAAGTGAACTTTAGTCTGCTTCAAACATAATTTAAAATTTAAGAAAAATAATAAAAAATATTACCTGGAAATGATTTCATAATTCTGTATTTTGAAATAAGTGAAAATCAATAATTTACTTATTTTCAAAGCAATCTTTTGACATGTTTGCATGCTGTTGTCCGTACATAGCTCAAGAACACGTTAGACAAAATTTACGAGTATTCTGCGCAAATTATACAGGCAAAATACACATTTTTTTCTTTTTTACACTGAGATTGTTCAGCAGATTGAATATCCTTCTACAAATTTAAAACTTCTCACACTGATTCTATTTGATCGAGGCAAAGTTTGTATCTTCAGACGGTTCTTCATTCAGGGTGCAAGAAGATCACTTAGTTTTATAGAAAAAGGTTTTTTGATAAAGCCTTTTATGACTTTTGAGCCATATTATGTACATGTAGAACATGTGAAATAACTAAACTAATATTAATAATTCCATAAAATACACAAAGAAGCCATAAATGTGTGTTTCTACTACATGACATGTTGTTACACATTTGATTTAATGTATCTACGGACCCCTTTTGTTGAGTTATAAAATTCTGTAATTTCTTAGGGTTTTTTTTTTGCTTTCTTGATTAACAGTTGGTTTTTCACATGGAATGTATATAAAAGAATAACACAATTATTTGGTTTTGTTTTATATGATATAAGAGTTTTGGTTTGGTGAAAATAATCTCGAAGAGTTGGTGAAGTTCCAACACTTCGATAACGTAAATTGTAGTGGTTCAGTAGGAATTTCTATTTGTTTTTGCTAAGAGTTCCTACCAATGTTAAGTTCATTTGCTTTATCAAAAGATTTTCAGCTAAGGGTATATAAGTGAACCAATTATCCATCGTAATATTTCTGTTTGTCCTTTGAATGCTCCTTCACAAAGTACGATGCAAAAGTAATACCTTTAGACTGAGTATGAGACCCAAATATGTTAAGGTACTACGTTTATCATACAATTTGTTCCTACATCGCATATCATTAATATTTTAATCCCATATTTGGCAGGCTTATTTGTTATGTACATTCTAAAAGGATACCTTCTTCAAAAAGCTAATAACTGTTCATGGATAGTAATGTGTGATCCTGGTTCATAATAATCCATAAATTTCTTAATAAATTCATCTCAAAACTCTCTGATTGGTTCAAACTCATCGTTTTCTTTTTTCCCCTCCAGTTTCTTTTGAATCAAAACGTAAACAATTCAGTAAAAAGCGGAATCTCAGCACTCATAACAGCTTTGTACCACTGACCGCATAAAGTTGTATCAAATAATTGATTTGAGATAAAAAAAAATTGATTAATTTTATAGCCGCTGGCAGAATAGATATTCTTAATAATGCTTTAATTTCATCAATACAGTTTTCTGATACTACAATTTTTTTTCAGCATACCGAAGTTTTTGTCTTCTAATTTCAGTATTCGTATTCGAAACAAGTTTTCCCAGCATCTGAAGGGTGAAAAATCACTTTTGCTAAGTCCTTCGGACCTTGGATAATGTTTCGTGCTGTTGTTCTTGTGTTGTTTGACTTAGGGACGTATGTCCAATTGGGGTTTATCTTTACCAGTAAACTGAAATGTTCCGAGAAATTTTATAGATTTGTCACAGGAATAAAAATTGTTCTGGATTTGTTCAACTCAATCACTTTTATTTGGTACTTCTGCGTTAGCTTCAGATTGATAAATTCTTATTTTCATCCAACTGGGTTTGTTTCTCAAGTATTGTTTTTCCTTCATATGTACTCTCAAACGATAGTCCGTCATTTTCATTCTTATCGCTATCTGTAAATTCGTGATTTTGAATTTCAACACCATCTTCCTTTACCGATTCATTTTCAGAAATATAATTTTCTTCATCCCTTAGCTCTTTTAATAGTTCATGGACAGCCTCAGGTTATCTCCGAAATAATTTCGCCACGAAAACGCTTTGACATCGTCTCGTGCACGGGGGAAAAACGAAGTCCGATTCTGAAATGCAAACATTACTGTTAATTATTCGTCTCTCAGCTAACATTCCTCTGAAAACATTACTTGCGCAAATATTTTGAGAATAGCAAATATCCTTATCTCTAGTAGCCAAGGTCATATAAAGGTTCTGAGTCGCACTTTCCCTTTTATGCTTTTGGGTAGGCCGTTCAAGATTATTTGTTATCGGCTTCATCTACCAGACGAACGGATAGCAATCTAGGGTTAATTCAAATTTCAGCACAGTCCTCATAAGTCTTCATATCTGTTTCTAGTGCAATCAAAATTCAAACTGATGTCTCTCCGATTGCGTAGCTCATGAATGTTTTACCAGGAAACCGATGGTTTACAAATGAGAGATTATTGTTCGTGGTAATCGCAGCCAAGTGATTGAGAGTTAACGATGTTCTGATATTTTCATGGATTCCAATCATGGTGCGGCTACAGATCCTTGAGCAGATTAAAAAGGGCAGATTCATGTTTAGTGGAGTATAGTCTCAACACTTTAAAGAAATATGTAAGTTAAAAGAATGAAATGTCAACCCAAATATTATCCCTTGTTATTTAAACAATGTTTCGAATTAATGGATATTCTCTGGTTGGGCATGTTGATAAAAAAAATGAATACCATATTGCCATGTACAGCAATTTATGTTTAATTTAATTTTAGTAACATAAATATCATTTACACTAATAAAAGTTTAGTACCTGATGCATTTAACATTTAATGTGATCGTTATATTATTGCAACGTGGTTGTTATACACTAAAATAATTATTAACATTATCTTCGTAGACATTCCCATTATTTTCAACATGTTTGGAAATTTTTGTGATGCCTATTTTCAGCCCAGAAATGTTTTGTACAAAACGAATTTAGTTCATAAAAACATAGCACACAATCTTTCATAATAGATAGCTGAAATTATTATTTCAATTATTGGTCTTTAGTAACTCCAACCTGGCAAGGAAATAACACATGAATGAGTGTGATATCCAGTGAGAGTGTGCTTTGAATTCCCAGGAGATCCCACTTATGTTTAGTCAAGTCGTGAAGGTAACCACGAAATTCATGCGCAGCAAAATATAACGTGATCTTTTTCAAGGGTCAAAGCTGCGTTGTAGGGGGCATCTTTGTTGGAATGTGATGGGTGGCCTCAAAGAATTTCTTTAAAGTATCTCTGAGCAAAATTAATTGAAACAAGCCAAACAATTCTCACAGATAAAATTGAGATCCGAAATGATATCCTAAGAGGACTTTTTTCTCAAGGTTCTATCAGTCGTTGAATAAAAACTTCCGTTTAAATACGATGACGCTGTGCATCAATGTATAGTACAGTGTCTCTAATATACCCATCGTTTGCGTCACTCCGCAGTTGTCAACTCTGAGCTCACAGAGAGCACTCGAACATGCCTTCAACGACTCAACGACTCAGTCTCCCATCAAGGGTTTAAGTGCGGGCTGTCATTCGATTTCTGAACGATGAAGGGTGAAATGCAGCCGAAATTCATCAACTAATGAGGAATGTGCGAAAACACTTCATGAGTTATAATGCGTGGCTGCGCACAGCAGCTGCTGCAAAGACGCTCCTACGGCATTATCAAAGGGACGTGTATGATCACCCACCATACAGCCTGGATTTAGCTCCCTCTGATTTCGATCCATTTGCTCAAATGAACCACTGACAAGAAAGGCAGACATTTGGCTCAGACAATCAACTACAGACCAATGTAGAAAATTAGTTTAATACATATGCGGCTACTTTCTATGACGTAGGTATAGGAAATTTGGTACCACGCTCGTTAAATGCCTCAGTTAGAACTACGGTTATGTATAGAAGTAACCTTAAGGTGTATCTAAATGTCACAAATAAAACAGTTTTGATTTTCATTGTATTTTTCGTTTCGTGACCGATTGGACTTGGGAAAAGAAAGAGCCCTCGAATTTTAATAGAATCGAAAATTCCTTTCTTCCTTCCTGTTCTACTTTTAACAAAAAAATAAAGGTCTTAGAATTCACACCCTATATAGAAATCATAAAAAGAGGTTACTTCTTGGATAATGGTAATTTAATATGAGAAGAAAGATTTTAGATATTATTGGTGATGTATTTTCAGGAATTATGCTTGCTCTGAATCGAAACACTCTTTTTTCTAAACAAAGAATTTGGTATGGGACCTCAATCTCTTATAATGTGTATAATCCCTCAGTTCAACCAGTGATTTACTTCAAAATAATAATTTCTATAAATATTCAAAATTATGCAACACACGCAAAACAAAATGATTAATCTCTTTGTAAACTCATTTAGTATTTATTATAATAAATCTCTCTTTACTTTCTCCTTCTTACGTAATATTTTACGCATCACATATTAATAAAGGTTTTTGATAAGAGATAATTATGACATGGAGAGAAGAAGTCTTCTGAAGAAAAAGAAAGAAAAAAGTGTTCCGATTTCAAAACTTAATGATCACTCCTGCTTTTCTGATAATCCCTGCAGCACGTTCCACTGCCTTGAGTTCGAAGATATCGGATAAAAAATTTTTTTACTTATAATGAACAAGCATATTATTACACTTCGTTATTTTTTTTTATCACTAAGCCTATTATTTTCATTCTGTCAATACTTTTTGAGACATTACAGTTTCTAGCTGAAGTATACTTACATCAGTATCCATCAGTGGTACCTTAAATATCATCGTAGATAAAATTGTACGCAGAGAACATCTCTGCGTACAATTTTTTTTCTAGTCTGTTTCGAAAGTTGGTCAAACAATCGTAGCAGTGGAATTTTCTACAGTTTTTTTTCATTCCTTTGTATTATGGTTTGACTTAATATATGTCGTAAAAGTTGGGTATTTTTATTTTAATTTCGCTCATCTGGCTTATATATTGACTTTTTGATTGAATGTTTATATCTATTATAGAATAAAGTATTTCAGAGGAAAGTTCAATTTTCTTGATATTTAACACACAAATTTAGTAATAATATACAACCGAATAGTGTATGAAGGACAGCTATCAATTATGAGAAAAATTTTACCAAATTGGGATCAATACTACTTTAATGAAATTTGATTGGAAATATTTCTTTTTTAAAATGAAATGTTTACAAGCACTGAAGAAAACGTTATAATATTTTGCCAAAATTCAGATGTTTGCTGAAGGAACTTCAAGCTGTTTTAGGATAGTATTGTCACATTTTTGTATCCCTTATCAGAAACTAGCCAAAGTGGATACAAAGGTATGAGTATAAAAAGGTATGAGTATCAGTATAAAAGCGTGTGATTGAAAAGAGCATTAATTTAAAACAAAGAATAGTAAGTTTTGACAGTGGGCTTCTTGCTGGTTTCTCTTCACTTATTTGTGAGCCTTTTTATAATTTGAACTGTATAAAATTACAACTCCTTACCAACCAAATGAAACGTAATTAGATGAAAATGAGAAATATAGTAAAATGAATTATTGATAGTGATATATAATTGGAATATAATTGAAAGGAAGAATAAAGGAGAGAGATAGTAATGCTTATGGATATTTGTAAATTGGAGTGAATGATTGTAATTAATCGTTGGTAGTAACATTGGTCAAAAGTGACTCCTCATTAGAATAATGATCAGACTCTGAAAATGACGATATAGAATATGATAATAGCTGATTTATAGGAAGGGATAAAGAATCAGCTTGGAAAAAAGAGAATATCCACCCAAACGTTAGAGTGTCTTCAAAGGATGTTATCACAAAACTTCCTGAAAATAAATGTATTTTAAAAGATGTCGTTTTGGTTATAGGAATTTACTAATCTCTCCTGAATTTATTCAAACTTCAGTAAAATGAATAAATATTTTTTTTGTCAATAAGAGATCAGTTTTTTCGAGAAAGGGATATTTAAAAAACAAATGAAGGTGAAATAAAAGTATTGATTGGATTACATTTGTGGTGTACGTAAATCACCAGGTGTAAAGTGAAAGATATCTGGGAAATAGACAGCTCTGGAATTGAGATATTTCGGACCACTATGTCCTGCAAATCATTTCAATTTTCTTATGAGATATCTACGTTTTGACGATATTATAATTCGTCAAAACAGAAAAGATTTAGATATATTCGCTCATAGATACATACGTTACAACTGATGAGAAAATTAAACCATTTAGATGGCGATGACCTTCAGCAATATATGCTGAACAAACCATCTAAGTATGGTAAGAAAAAAATTTGCACTTATCCATTCAAAATTATTTTATAAGTGGAATATGGAAGTGTACATTTGTAATCATTTAAAAAGGCTATTTGAGCAAATTATAGTAACCCAAGTAGTGTTATAAAAAGGTTATTTGAGCGACTTTATCGCTGCGGCGTAATTTGACAATTCATAATTGGTATACATCTTATCCACTGTCACAGGAACCCTTGAAGAAGAAAATAACTATTGTTAGGAACATGAGAAACAACATGCATATTTTTCTTTGATTGCTATACTTACAAACTATTTAATGGAAAAATTTGTATGTATTGATATCATCCGGTATTCCTGTAATATCTTATGATTACTTCTGGAGTTTAAAATTGATAATTTTGAAATTGAATTTATTGAACTAACATCTTCAGAATTATGGAAAGCAATAGTTACGAAAAATTTTGGAAGATAATTATAGATAAATAACGATAAATCGACAACTATTTTAAATTGCTGGATGTTTTTAACGGAGAGATTTAACTGATTGAAGAAAATATCATGTGCTCTCTTCGTTTCAATTTTTATCTTTGTGAACAAATCTTTTCTCATATGAAAAGTATTTCGAGTTTACAGAAAAAAGTTGTTTAACAACTGAACATTCAGAATCGTTGACTAAGTTAAAAGTTACAAATTATATCCCTATTATTACGATATTATATAGAACAATACAGGGATTAGGATCGCATTAAATTTAATTTTTTTTATTTAACTATACAGTAGGAATGCTTATATTTTATGTTGATTATTATATATTTATTTTAATAAATAAATAATAATAATAAAAAATATTGTTTAAGGGATACATAATACCTAGCAAATGTAAAATTAGAAGTTTGATTTATGTTGAAGGAATATTTATATTTTAAGTTTATATTTTTAATTTAATAAATAGGATTAAATTATACATGATGCATGATAATATATATGCAATTTATTTTTATTATTTATGCTGAAGTAATAATTATATTTTGTGTTTTTTTATTTTTATGATAATAAATATCTTTAAATGATGTATAACTAATATATAATAAACTCCAAATATTTATTATTTGCTTATATTCCCTAACTCTGCTTGTAGTGCTTCTAAAATCGAATTGTATCAAATTTTCCATGCTGTAAGGCCCCTGAATCATATTGGTAGATTGGGTTGGCACACTACTGCTTCAAGGTTGCCGTCCGCTGGTCTAGATTTTCTTGTAGATCTTCTGTTAGTAGGTTGGTGATTTTTAAGTCTTCTTTATTTCTCACATGAAAACTTGTTGAGAGTTCTTTAATTAAACAGCTCTTCAATATGTTTGTTTGTCTGTAAATGGCAAAGGCTAACAAGCTTTTGGTATACTGGATTAATATATTTCAAAATTATTCCCATAGCATGCACGACTTGTAAAATTATTTTTTATTTGCGTGTAGAGGTTGTGAATCAAATCTAAGTCATCTTCTTGATGTGACTCCGATACTTGCATTATCCACACTGTTTCTTCGTTTTTTTAGAATCCAGTACCTTTTTGGGTGAAAATTAAGCTTGTTCCAAAATGTCTGCATCCACGATTGTGTGAAAGTCTAGTTTCTTAGTCGACACTACATGCGACGTTAATTGACAATAGTATTAATCTACATTGAAGTCATGTTCGAAAAACCCTTTCGTCAACACTTAAGTTTCTCCTATTACGAATAGACAATGTATTTCTTCGGCCGCGGGTGGTCTGCAATCCTCGTGCTTGTATATGCTCGGATGAGGTTAAATAAAATTCCAGTAAGATAAAATAAATAAAGAACAGTTATGTAATTAAGATATGGATGGCCTTGCAGGTTCAACCCTTTCTTGAGTTTAGGGTAATTATAACTCACATGCTGTAGAGAATTATTGTTAAAACATTTTCCAAGTGATCTTCTTTCGAAAAATTTATTGGATGAGTCTCAAAGTACTTTCTCTCAGATTTAAAATTCTCAATTCTCTAATAGATATTTCAAAAATGTAATATTAACAAATTATTATTCAACACCTTCGCTTCATGTTTTTGAAAAAGTGGTGTTATGCATAATTTTGGTTTCAATATTTCAAAAATCCTCCGAACATTCACAAATTCTGCAATCCTTTAAGTTAACTCTTCTGGCGAATTGATATTTTTCCATTCACCTAAATAATAGCATTCTTCGAATTCAACGTGAGCTATTCTATTTGATAAGTTATTATGAGATATCACAAATGATCAGAAATTTTGACATTCATAATTTATATATTTCACTACGATAAAAAATATAAGTACTTGTATTATACATTATTCAAAACACTGGTAAATACATTTAACAATCAAGTAGAAAAGTAGATGATTTTCAAACCTTGAGAGAATATCCTAGATATTCTACTTAAACACAGTTTTCACTTACAGTATTTTTAAATAGAAATATAGAATAGAATTCAAAGTGAAAATCATTCAAATAATATTGCAAAAAATATATTAAAACTATAAAATATTAATGATGAAATATAAAGTTATTTAATAAAGAAAAACAAATACTTTAAAAAATGTCAGATAAAAATATTTGCATTAATTAAAAATGATTTACCAACATCAACATGTGTAAAGGATTTCCATCAACAATTGTGAGAGAATTACAAGATCATCTATTCACTTTATAATGACAATTGTTTAATGTTTGAGAGAGGAGAAACAAATCAACATGAAACATTTTTAAGAAAATGAGCATAAAATGATCAAGTTTTCTTTATTAGTGATTCAAGGTCTGCAATAAGTGTTTAATACTCTTTCACTTACCGTTACAGATAATAATTTGGAATGTACTGTTGTGAGGCAAATGTGAATGATGCTTTTCATTTAGCTTTAGATAAGAAATTAAATAATGCGCATCATAATGAATGTAACTGAAATGAATATAACAATCGAGGGTTACATGACACATAAAATGTTAATTATTCACTCACACATTTTTGAAGAGCATTTCACAGAAATGGGAAAATTTGTTCGATTAGCAGCCACAATTAAGTCGAATCTCGGGTTCTATTTCTGTTAGAATAACACTTACTGAGTTTAAAATTACTCAGTATTGATAAAAAAAAAAATTGTGGAGTCAGAAAACGGAATGGATCACGAAACTGCGGAGCGTTCGGTTTCATTCCCCGAGTGGTACATCATATATCAGGATTATATATAATTTGCTCCGACGATGAACTTCGTTTTATACTACAGCTGCAATTCATTGTGCACTATCAGGATGATTCTCTGCTGTGACGATTCCCTTGTTAAAATGCCAGAACAGAACTTCTGTTTAAAGAATCAGGATTATTTTCTGCTTTGACTATTAATTTCTTCTTATGCCAGAGTAGCACAGAATCAGAGTGACTCTCTAACGTGATGGACAGAATGTTTTATTCAGGGAAAGTTCTTATCAACATCATTTTAACTGTAAAATTTTTTCTTTAGGCCATGATGGCATGTATCAGCATGAAACAGTACTACCAAAGGACTTTTTATGCTATGAGGCATACAACTAAGCAGAATATGTGCAATTCTCATTCATCAAGATGGCACACTCCAGTCAATATTAATTTCTGTGTTTTGTCTTTATGGCGTTTTTCACTTTAATCCACGTTCAGGTCAGATAAAGGTACTTTTTTCTTCAAATTAATTTTAGATCAATTTAAAAAATTATAAGTTGCATCCTGCTCGGGCCTATATTTTATTCCAGCAGTATTCTTCCACAAGTGCAGGATTGATGGATCTTTATGTATAAGAGTTTTTCAGATGCAGGGGAAAAAAGAAGTTCATGTAAAGATATTTAAATATGATATAAAATATATGTATAAAATATTTTAAAAACAAATTTATACCATTGGGATTTCAAGCACATTTAACAATGTATATAATCACTTCCAAATCATGCGTTCAATCTCCAAGACCGATTCCTTACAAACGATGCTTGGAAATTATACCCGTTATTGCATTACGTAACATAACTGCGATCTGATTAATGTTACGTTCCAATACAAAAAGTCGTACAAATATCACGCGTGATTCACTCGAGCGTTCACGCACACACACACATGCATATATACACTAAAATATATGTCTGTTAGGTTTTTTAAGTGTAATAGAAACTGAATTCTTTTTTATTTAAATTTGTATTGCGAATTGCAATTATAAGTATTGCTTGGATTCGATTCCGTGACTCAAGAAAATATGGCACTCATTGCTTAAAGAACGCTATTGAAAATATCAGATAAAGATATTCGTTCAAATCATATATTCCGCTTATTTATTCTTTAATTCTTTCTTACAAATAGTGGATAAAATGTATACAACAATAATAAACTCTAATTCTTTTGAGTAAAGGACTTTGTTTTTATTTAAAATGGTTCGCCAGTTCCAACAATATTCATGTAGATAGATTTACATAACAAATAAATAATGAATTAGATAAACATAAATCATTTCTTTTCCAAATCATTTTTCAGTATCAATTATACTTGTTAAAGAACAAATTAAAATCTTTTTATTTGTAACAAGGCATATCCTATAAATAATAATTGAAAGGTGCAAAATATATGTTTTTCATTGTAATACAAAAAAATTCTATGTCGTTAAGTACAATTAATATTTTCTATTAGAGATAACTGATAATGGATGGTAAAAATATCTCCCAGTGATGAATAATAATTATAACATTAAATAAAATTCACTGTTAAGAATATTCATTATAAATTAAGTTTTATCCGTATTAATTACCATAAACATATGCAAAAAAAACTTTATATGAACTTAGGTAAATGGTAACAAATAAATATTAAATGATTTTCTTGAGCGACACCACGATTTTTCTAAGGCTACATAAAATATAGAATTTCTACATATTACTATAAATATCCTTTAAAAATGACTCACAAAGAAATGTTTAGTACAGACGATAAAAGAAAAGCAAAGAGAGAGAGAGAGAGAGAGATATGCAAGGCAATGGGAGACGGCTGCAGACGGAAAAGTTTAAATAAACAGAAAAATGGGCTCAGGTGTCTAAAATCCACAGTTCATCTTCGATTTCTGTTTTTGATTTTAACTGTTACAAAAATAACTCTGTATATTTAAAGACTTGAAAAAGTATGGAACAAACTGGGGCAAAGATGCATTGATAAGCAATGTACTTTAGTTAAATAAAAAAATATTCCCAAAGACACATTATATATTAATTTCCAATTTACAAAAGATTTTCCTTTAATTAACCTCTGTGATGTTTGATATGAGAATATCTCTTTTAGTGGGAAAACCGCGATATTTGCTGAGCTTTACTAAGCAAGAAGAAATGTAATGAATAGGAAAGAGAAATATTAATTAATTGCTTATTAACATCAACCTTAGAGACATCTTGAGAGGTTGTTGCGGTGGATGAGTAACCTGAATCAAATACATCATGCATTTCCTTTCCAGAAAAAATTGGAAAGCTTAGAAAAAGTAATTAATTTTCTTACATGAATTCACCAAAAATAATTTTAAGAATTTCGAATAATTTTTTGGTTATTTGAGTGGAAATATATAGTTAGTACATATATTTTTACAATGTACGAAGGCTGTTCAAATAGTACTCGTGTTAGGAATGGGAATTATGTAACTCGATGTAGTATTGTCAGGTGATCACTTTTCCTTTTTCTAAGAAGTCCATAAGTAGTTGCTATCTAAGACTTTTGCAGTCTGTGCCATCTTCGGAGAAGATTCGCAGAAAGCAACAAATTGCTTTGATGGCTGCCTTGTTTCCGGCGTATAATGATGAATGCAAGTCTCATCGACGTTGACAACTCGGGATGGCGTTTAAAAACCGTAGTGGAGGAGAACGGGTGATCTTGAGAGACAGCTGCGATGCGATGTCTAGCCTTTGGGTTCTAAGAAAAATTGCCAGGTCTTATTTTGTAATGCCATTAACAGTCATACAAACAGAATTTCTTTCCGGTAAGTTAAGACATTTTAAACTTCTGTCATCGTTGTTGAAGAGAGTCACAGTTGATATTTATAGAAGGTGCTTTTTTAGGTCTTTGCTGCAATTGATATGCAACCTCTATCTGTTGTATTTAGCGCCATTTGAACAATTTCCTTTAACGTCGTCATTTATCTATATTTGAGATAACGGGTTTATTTAACGCATGCATAGTAACGACGTGTATAGTTCGATTTTTATTATCAATTGATGTCTTAGTTAGAATCATATAGCCAAGTCTGAGTGGAGGGTTATTTTGAGTTTGAGTGATCGCTGCTATTCAAACTTTCAGTTTTTGGATCAGAAGAAAACGTGTTTTGCCCTGATTTAAGCAATCAGGCAAAAAGTGATTCTATCTTGGGTTAGTTATTAAGATATTTTAACTTCTTCCGTCGTTGTAGAAGAGATCCACAGAAGGTGTATGATTCAAGAGTCAAATCTGGCTATGTAGCGCCAAATTATGTGTCTGAGATCTAGATGTTAGAAAAAAAGATAAAAAATAGCAAATGATTGACAAGCAGAGGTGCTGAAAATAAAGAAGAATAGATAGGTTTTTGGGGGGTAGGGGGGAGGCTTCTACTGGAGCTTTACATCGCGAAGATTATGACAAAAATTCGACACAGTAGCAATCAAATTTTGATTTGGCAGTAAATGTTTGCCTAATCAAAATGGACCTATGAATCAGAATCTCATTTATTTTGGTGCCGTTAAACACATGGAAGCCCCCAATTGTAGCATCGACTCGACATAGTAACACCATCAGTTATAAAATACAGGTGCGTATTTAAACAAATCTAAGAAATACAGGTGACTTGTATTTGTTAGAGTTTTTATTTACGATGATAACTTTTTAATTATAACTACTAGCTTACAGTGATTTCTTTTTAAAATTACTTAAGAAATAAAAATATTACAACAATTTTATTTAGAGAATAACTGAATATTTTAAATTTCTAACCTTTCTAAAAAATAAGTATTTAATTACTTATTTTCACATAAATTGGAAAAACACTGTTTAATGACTTTAATAATATCAAAGATGAAATTTGCAATTAAATTGAAACATGGATTTCAAGGCAAATTTTGCGATATTTTGGATTGCTAACATTTTTTTGAGTGTGACAAGTTTTTTATTTACTGTAACTTTTAAGATGTTAGTTTTCTGGTAACTCTTACGATAATATGGCAACCTATTTTGAAAGTATCCAAAACATTTTCCGAATGCACAAACCTACGTTCCGTACATTACTTCACCCAGATTTTAAAAGAAAGTATTTATACAATTTTTTTCAGAATTCGACACTTGTCTAAACTCCTTTCTTTCCTAAAACAAACTACAAATTTAATTATTTTACATGTCTTCTTTCAAAGATATTTACAACTTCACTGACATCCTTTTCTATTAAAAAATCAGAAGTTATCATTAGCTGATTCTTGTAATGATTAATCGGAATAAATGATATCCCGAAACTCTCAATGAATTCGATTATCTCTTAGTATAATTATTATAGATATTAGTATAGTATGAATCTCTTAATATCGTTATGTTTAATTGAAGATTAGCTTACGAACATCTATTAATAATTTATTCTATTAAGTTATCTTATATGGAAAAAAATGTGTTATATCACTCTTTATTAAGCAAATTGAGTTTAGTTTTGATATTAGCAAACCTAACAAAAGATACGAGATTTTCTTAAAAATGTTGATATGAGATTTCGCTTTGTAAAATTGATTATACAGTAAATGCATTTATACATTAGTATAATTTAGAATATTTACTATTATTTGGATATATTCCAAGTGGAAATATTCAGCACTGAGAATAAGTTGAAGTTTTTTTAAATAACTTGAATAAATAGGTGATATTCTTCATTTATAATTATTCATAAATGATAAACAATTTTGATATATTTATACAGTAATGTAAGCACTACAGATGGTGACATTCATGTAATGTTTAATTAGAATCCCTAACATAAAATTTCTTTTAAAAACTCTTAGAGATAAAGAGCCATTCGAGCAACATTTGAAAAATGATATTTGTAAGAAATATCTTTATTCCCTATTTATAAGCAAATATAAAATATGCATTTAAGTATAAAACTTCATTTTCATACAGATATTTATTTAAAATTTTAAATTATTCAAATGATTTAAGTGTTTTAAAATTCTTAGAGCCTTTACAAACCTCAATATTTTTACATAAATTTTTTTTAACTTCTTAGAAGTATTTTTTGTACAATTATGTGCATTGGCATAGTTGTATTAATAATATTTACAGTCTTACACTTATTTTGCTACGAGACTCTGCTAAAAACAGTAAAAAACAGCTATGTATCAAATTTTGTAGATTTCGAAAATATAACTATTTATCTAAATCCTTATTCCGAGCACAGAATTATCGCACATATTTTAAAAAATAGCGAGAAAAAAAATTCTAAATTTTATATTGATAGCAAAAAAAAAAAAAAAAAAAAAATTTAATTTTTTAAAAGAAAAGAAATAAAAAAAAATAAAAAAAAAAAATTATAAATTTTAAATTTATAGCAAAAAAAAAAAAAAAAAAAAATCTTAGCATTTTAAGTACATGACAGTCATGAAAAATTAAAAGCTAAGAAAAATCAGTTCAAAATTTTAATGGTCCATTAAACAACATAACAAACCGCTAAAGGAAATTTAAATAACTCGTTAAATAGTGAAGCTAGAGCCATGAAGTTTTGTATATATATTTCGAAAAATTCTAGAATTAAAATAAGGAAATAACTTATTTTCAAGGCGCGATGTCCTCTTCCCGTGACATTTAAATATTTGTAAATATTAATTATTTTATGCAGAATCAGTACATACGTGGTGTGGATATTAAATAACAAGACTGACTCCGATTCAGAAGTACGCATGAGCTATATGTTTATAGAGTGAACGTTTTTTTCACTGGTTTAAGCATTTCCATGATGACCGAGAAAACGTTGAAGATGATTTACGCCCGGGTCGCCCTTCTATGTCAAAAACGGGTGGCGATCTGTAATGTAGTTTGATCTGACCGTGTGTTAAATATTCCGTGTGATTGCTGAGATTGAATGAATTGCCAAAGAATCTGCACGGCGAATTTTACGTAACTATTTTATGTATGCAAAAAGTGTGTGCTAAAATGGTGTCTGAAATTCTCATATTTGATCAACAAGAAGCTCACAAAAATGTTTCTATAGACACTTTGAAAACCATTGAAAACTCTATTCAATGATTTCCAAACATTTTGGAGTGGATAATAGCGTGAAACGTATTATTGGTTTTCACTTAAGATCTTGAAACGAAGTGCGAATCTACGCATTGAACTTAGAGCAAAAAAAAAAAAAAAAAAAAACACCTGGGTTCCTGAAGATCAAACTGTTAATCAACTTTACTACATTCGCTTTCTTGCTGAACTTCGTGAAAGAATAAGGAAAATAATGACCCAAATTGTGGAAGGGCAAGTCATTCCGCATTGTCTGTCAAGAGGTTTCTAGCCAAGAACAGCATCTCTGTGTTAGATCATCCGTCTTATTCGCCGGATCTGCCGCTTGGAACGTCTTTATATTTCCTAAGGTAAAATCTGCTCTAAAAAGAATAAGATTTGAGTTCGTTGAAGCTATGAAAGTCAAAGCGGCACGCGTCCTAAAGGAGCTGACTGAAGACTCCCAGCACAGTTTAGAACAACGGAAGATTCGGAAAGAGAGTTGTAGGTGTATTGGAGAGATGTATTTTAAAGGTTACAGTAAGTAAATATGTATGAAATCAAAATTAAATGTTTTTTACAGCTTCAGATTTTTTCATTAATAGTCACACCATATGTTTCGTTTACATACGTTAGGCATTTCTGAAACTTATCTCTAGTTGACTTAAATCTTCTTCGCTAAAAATGGTCACACTGGCTTAGATAAAAGGAATGTCTTCTGTCATTCCACTGCTTATTTTTAAAAAAAAAGCTACCCATGTTTTCCTTGAGGACAGGGATGCAGGCAAGTCCCAACATTGAATTAAGCCTTAAAAAAATCTTTCAATTACAATAATAAGAAATACAGCTTAATCCTTCCAGTTAAATATACATCTCAACCTGTTAACTAATCTAATGTATACAAAGCGTGAGTCTTCCGTCATGGACCACAATATAGTATTTGTGTTTGCGACGGGTGTTTTCTTGCCACCGAGCTCATGATCACATTATTGTGATTTCATTTTGGAACAACTTATCTGAATTTTTAACGGTCACTATATGGCGGATGAAGTCCGTTATGTTTTGAAATATCGTTTCAAAGTGTTGATCTTCAATTCCCTCTTTTCGTTACGAGTTTTTTTTTTTTTTTTTTTTTTTCTGTTGGATCCGGAATTTCGAATGTATTATAAGTTTCAAAAGTTTTAAGTATTATTTAGTAATTTTATTTCATTTATTTTATATTTTTTGTATATTCAGTTCTCTAATATTTCATCTATATTTTAGGTATTCGTAAATTAAATATTTTTTTTTCATTTATATTGCTGTTATTTTCGTATCTGTATTACATTTTTTTTATAAAAATATTTTCCTCAAAATTCGCAATTATTTTTTAAATACAACAAAAATTTTATTACCGGATATTTGGATGATATCGATGATAATTGTCTGTAAGTTTCATCATATTTAGTCTCAAGGATGATTTTATATGAATTTTTAAATGAAATTAGGCTTACCTAGGAAAATCTGCGCTCTGTTAATTAAATTAAAAGTTTACTGAGAGAACGATGGTAAAAAATGCAATACTTACTTATTTGTTATCTTAGTCATTAAGCAGCATTCGCTCGATCTATTTGATGTAAGAAATGAATAATAAGTGTTGTAATACTTAAAGTTATAAGTACAAAAATAATTGTTTACAATCAATTTCTCTAATAATATTTTTGATATTCAGTGCATATTCATATGGAAAGAGAATTTTCGCAAATTTAATTAAGAGGAAAGTAAAATTAGAAAAAATATGTTTGTAAAAAAAAATGCAAAGGAAGGAAATTAGGTCAATATTGAAAACAGACGATTCTAATTAATATAAGCACTTATTATTCATAGTTTAACTGTTGATAAAAAATAAATAAATCGATCTTCTTTTTTATCAATCGATGATTGTATTGTTTCTTCTATATTGTTTAAGAACGTTAACATTTCTATTTCCAATTAAATTCTTCTTAAATGTTTTTGTCAAAATCCCAATAAAGTTAATTAATATTTATATTTAAATTTATTGTATTAGTTTGGTCATAAGTAAATAATAAAATATTTAGTAATGAGGAAGTAATTTTATATCCCATTATTATATCGCCAAAATAATGTAGTTTCTTTATTGGAATTCTGATAAACAGAATACTTGAATGAATTAAATCAGACTGTGGTTGATAAAGATGTTGAGTGTGAGGAAGAGAAATAATATTTATTGTTCGATTTAACTGCCTATCCCATTTGTATACTTGGTAAACACTCAAAACTGGTTTTATAAAACCTTTATGCAAAATAAGTTTTTATATTTTTAATTTTCGATCTTGCCCTTCCTCAAATATTTTTTTTACATAGCAATGTTATTTAAATATAAAGAGAAAAGAAACAAATGTTGTAAGTTAAAGAAATTAATTAATCTTTCTGTTATGGAAAATGAAGGTAATTTCATATTTATATAAGTCACAACTTAAATTTGTTTTTATCATCGGTTAAGTTTGTCATCATTCTTCTCACTTCAACTCGCTATGTTTATTCTCTTGTACCCCTCAAACTGAGAGCACTTAAAATTTAACTAATTAAATGAACGTAACTCTTTATTAGGACCGCGGGAACCTTCTAGTCATGTGGCGGCTGCCTACGTCATCTTTTGACGTCGTTTTTGGCTGCGGAGCTGTAAACCGATTTGAAGAAAAGGATGGAGCGATTTTTTCTCAAGACACTTGCTTCGCAGATTCCAGACCTGTGAAGGTCGAGTTTTAAAGTTGAAAATGTTAAAGTTGTTCTTGTTAAGTTTCAAATAAATTGTTAGTTCTTCGTGTCTTTTAGTCTTTCATAGTTGTTTATCTAGCCTACACCATCTGATAGGATAAAATGGGGAACTGGTGGTTTTATCAACTTCCTTCCCCCATAGTCATGGTCACGAATTAGAAATTGATACTGTTTCCGTCGAACCGTAGGTTTGAGTCCTGGTGCCATTAAAGACCTACTATGCAAGGGGACTGATGGATGTTAAGTCTGTCGAGGCTCACACTCCTCTAATTAGTGCAGTGTAGAAGTTAGGAGATATAGGTGTTCACTCCCGTGTCGTCCTCGTCTCTGCACAGGTGAAGAGGCTCGTCGCAAATAGCGCTCTTGTTAGTTCAATGTGCGACATTAATAAGCAATCAGTCAATTTTTAGTAATTGGTAGCTCTTTACAATGCTTCTGTTACATTTTTTACGTTTTATGCTATCGCTATGTGTTCATACACACACATACTCTCTCGATTCGATGGACCGTTGTTTCTTTCACCCGCAATAAATTCCACATGTCTGTTTTTATATTTTTATTTCTCAACATTCGCAAAACGCCAGTCGCTCTTCATGCGACCGTACTCTCTCGCAGCACAACTAAAACTGACTCTTTTTACATTTCGCCTCCAGAGAGCTATTCACAATGAATGGCTGGTCGGAACACTTTGTAATAAATATTCAGCCAAGAAACTCATAAATTAGTTTATTCTTGCTTCGAACAAGAAAGATAAAATGTTCTATTATTAAAGTGGAGTGTTAACTTAATCGCCTCCTAAGCCAAATATCATAATTGAGAATTCTAATGAGAATAACAGCAAAACTAGATCCAATTCCAGATTCCTACTTCTATAAACAGGATACAAGTTCAATAAAGTTTATCTGACTGTAACGTAATCAGGAATATTCCTCCTCAGGGGCTTACTATCTTTTAGTAAAAAAAGTATGGGAATCTTTACTTCGAGGTTATTTTGTCTACTTTTCTTTCTCTCTCAACTTTTCTTTTCTTTCTATTCATGAATAAAAAAGGGTGATGCAACACTAGTGGTCTTTCTCTATATTCGATCCTTCTTCTTGTCCATGAATTTTTAGTCCCCCTTTTCTCTAACATCAAGGTCACAGATATTCAAAGATTTTGGAGCAGCATGATCAGATTTTGTTCTTGAGTGGTAAACCCAAACTTTCATTCATTTTCTTCATTCACCCGAATCAAAAATAAACTTTCAGAAAATTATTTTGAGAGTTCTTGCCACGATATCATGCGCTCATCCATCTGGTTGAACTTTTTTCTCTTCTTATTATTCTAATTCTTCCAAATTTTCTCTCTGATTCTTCCAACTCTCAATCTGATAACTAACTTCTCGCAACACTTCTTATATAGCAATGCTAATTTAGTAAGTTGCGGTTCTTCCATAAAATAAGTATCTCAATTCAGATAACACATTATATTAGCCCAAATTATTATCTAAAGGGGAAAAAAGCTTGAGAACCCAATACATCTAGTATGTGCAATCATTACAAACGGATCTACTTAAAGTGATCAGTGCTGAATATATTGTTTGGTAAGGAAATTTTCAAAGCACAGAAAATATCAGTTATAGATAAAAATGTCTCATTATAAACAAATATGTTATAAGCAGTGTATATCTTTTGTAAAAACATTCTGCTTCTTTTTTCTTCGTCTTAAATCATATTTCAGAAATTAAGGCATCAGTCTAATGGATATTTTGATTTCGTAAACATAATGCGTTAATCCTATGGAAATTTATTACCATTCTCAAATCTATACAATTCTATCAATTTGAAAGCAAAAAAATGCATCAATGAGATTAAAAATTAATGAAGGTTTCATCGGAATTAGATTTTTCGTACAATATTTGAAAATACTTTAGAATAATTTTAAAACCCAAAGACCCTCAAACGATTCATTAAAATAAGGCAGAGATATTTTTAAAAAAAATGAATTAAAAATGTAATTTTGTAGAAACCTTCATTACTTTTTGGTCATTAGGATGGAATTTTTTACATTTAAATATATTATATAGTACAGTTTTGAAAACGGTAGTAGAAATTACATAGGATTAATATTACGTTCGCGAAATCAAATTGATCGATAGACGGAAACCTTTATGTTAATTTTGAACACTGTAGTTTGTGAAGTCTCTTGCAACAGTATTTCGGAGCTTTCTTCAAATACATTTTTATATTAATACCAAATGAACTAACTCCATATTAATACCAAATGTTTTCAACTCAACTACTCTCTGGGGATATTTTTTATCCAATAAATTCCAGATATTTAGTGAAGAAATATTTGTTTAAAAAAAACTTTTCTACCGACTGGAGAACGACAGGAGCATTATTGAGAAGAAAAAAAATTCCGGAACTATTTCATCCAAACTATGCAATAAAAATAAAACTTCTTTTTTATTATCATAAAGTAAAAGTCAACGTATTTTATTTTTCGCGCGTTTTAGCTGCATATTTGGTGATATAATTAAGTTATGATGCTTTCTAAAAAGTTTTCAAGAGAAAAATGTTCTTCAATTCTTGCAATTTTTGAGCTACGATTTCTCTCAACCGACTTATTTGCTATATAATAAAGAAAAAGAAAAGAGGAAGGTTAGATATTTCCGAAATATCAAAGTTGAAATACTTCCGTATGTACGTACTATTCCGAAAAAGAATTTATTGTGTATTGATAAGCACTAAGACAGAAAACATATTTATTACCATCAAAGCAACCATATAACGTCAATGATTTATTATTGATAAAATAGAGATGGAGAGAGAGAGTGAGGCGGAAGTTCTGCAGAGTAAGTCATGATCAAAACACAGTAATAAGTACTTCCGCAGAATTTTGGCTTCTGTTTACAAAGCTCCGCTTATCAAAAGATAGAGAACTTAACAAATACGTATTTTGTCAATGAAAATAATAATATTAATCAATAATGACATAATTATTGACAAAACTTAATCGTGGACAACTATTCGCTACGTGAAATAAATTATTTACTGTAATTTGTGTTTACTTATAAAGACATTAAATGAATAAATTTTTATCCAGAACTAAAAGTTGGATGAAATAAAACAAATTCATCCCGATTTTGTATATACTAAATTCTTTGAATGTAAATGTCGCAAAATGGTTACTTATGCAAAACAGTTATTAAAAGGTGTTTGAAAACAAAAAAAATTGAAATGACTTTATTTTTCACGATTGTGAATGTCAAAAAAACTACATTCTCATATTTATTCCTAAGATTTATGGAGAATTAGAAAAAAAAAAAAAAAAACTGGGGGAGCTTTGGATATATTTTATATGCATAATTTTTTTAAAAATATTTAAATAAGGTAGTGCTGGAATGTATGTGGCATATTTACTTTCCTTTCTCATAACGGATATGTTTTTCATGCTAATCATATCTGTTCTTTCGATATCTTTGTGATAAATGATGCAATTTTTAGAGCTTAAGATTTTAGTAAATAAATGCTTTCACGTTTTATATTATTTTGGAAGATTTTTTTAGTATACTTTCGAATAAATTTATCACGCCAATAAAATTATAAATTAAAAAAACGAGCGTGTGTTTTTCGATGGATAGATTTTAGAACTTTTAATAAGCTTTAAAAGCAGTTAAAATTAAATGCTTTAGCTGTAATAATTTATTGCTTGCTTTAAAAATTATATCGTTTGCTTTAATTTTTATAACTGAATACCAATTTGGTTTTTTAGTGCTTAATTTCTAGCTTTGGTTAATTTTGCTGTGAAAGTTGGTATCAGGTTTTTTTTTTTTATTTCAGAATGTTTTTTTGTTTGAAAGGATTACTAAGAGAGTATTTCAAAAAGCGTTATAATGAAAAAGGATGTTCCTCGATTACAATCCAGTATAATTGTTTTGAATTTGATATTTGTAATTACTTTTCCTAAAAATAATTCATAGTTATAATATATTTATTGTAAGTATAGAAATTATTTTAAAGGTGTTTGCTTAAAAACTATATCATTTGGTTTTGAAGATGGGATATTAATTTATTGCCCTATGCATTTAAGATTTCTCTGTAGAAAGCCAGGAAATTTGGTAACTTTCATTTGAAGATTTAATAGCAGTAATGGAATGGAATAATTTTTTTTCTGTTTTCTGCAAATATATGTAGTTATCAATTCGGTTATCTGTTATCCTTATCTAATGAGTAGCCGAGGTTGCCAAGTGGTCATGGTCGCGAGAAAGTGGCAGGCGTTGTTCCGGTGGAGTCGTGGATTCGAGCCCGCTAACCCAACGTGAAGCGAGGCTGATGCGTATTAAATCTGATAGATCCTAAGTTATCCCGATGGCATGGTGTGGAAGTCTGGAGAGGAAGGTGCCGGTTCAAGACAAGTGGTCATGGTCTCAGACTCGTGGCTGGCGGTTCTCGTCGAGGCGTGTGTGTGTGTGTGTGTGTGTTTGGGTTTAAGTCTTGATATCACCAAGAACCCACCATTAGCCGAGGCAGACGCATCTTAAATATGCTCAAATTCCTCCCGTTGAAGTGGTGTGTAAATTAAGAGAGAGAGAGGTGCCAGCTTTGGAGCCATCCTTATCACTTGGCCAAGATTCAAAATTACGAGGTCTATCGCCAATTCGTGTTGCTTGTAATATGAGATAATAAAATTAATCAACCAATCAAAAAGCTCTAAGTTCAAAATTTCTAGATCTGTCTCTAATAACAAGCTCTCTCCAATGTCAGTAACCAATAAATTGGGATAATCATGCAACTTTTGATACGATTCTGGTATTTTAATAATTATTTCCATGTTTTATATTATTCAGCGATGTATTAGGTATTTTTTCAAGACACCTGTCAAGGAAGATAAGGCACCTTTTAGTAGAAGATATATTTAAATTAAAAGATGCATATATTTCCAATTTCTAATGTATTTTGAATGTGCTTTTAATATTTGGTTTTAGCTTAGGATTTTTAAGATTAAATAAAAAAACATTATAAAATATATTTTGAAATACAAAACCAGACTAAATTTCCTGACATATGAATAATCAAAATGAAAGCGTAGATATCTGCCATAAAGTATCGCGCATTAATTTTTCTTTTAAATTGCTGTAAAAATAAATATATGTTGTTTTGAAAGTTTTTTTTATACATTCTACATTGAGACAGTAAAATATGTTGCATGGGATATGAAATACGTACGAAGATTACTTATTTTTATACCTGTAAAACAATGCAATTATCACGAGAGATAAATTCCTTTTATCACTTTTGAAACATAATGTAAACCATTAAATTTTTTGCAAAGTTAAAAGCAGCTTGCAGTTCTTTATGTTTGTGTAAAAGAAGTTTGTTCGATTAGAATTAAATGTTGAAGAATGTTTTTTACAAAATTAAATTTGATTTCTGTTGTAGTTTATGTTTATAATTACATATTCTACTTATACTTTAAGAAATAAATGATTTATTTTATAAGCAATAAATATTTAAAGTCTATTATTTAAAACTAATAGCAAATTCTTTTGAAAACAAATAATAATGCGAGAGTTCTCTTCTGAATAAATACGGAATTTTGCAATTTGAAAACGACTTTTTTTAAATATGATCATTTCTTTTCTAGTTTAATGCCTCGTATAAGTAATGGTTCTGAACAATACAAAACCTGAACAATACTTATAACAATAGTTCCTTCAAACTCAGATGCAGTAAAGGTCTTTTGTTCGACACTTTTGTTCAGACTGTTGGTGGCTTCTTCGAGAGATTAAACTGAATAACAACACTTTTATTACATCCGACGCAAATAAAATACCGCTTTTGATTAAAGGCATTTTTCCGGAAATGGAAAATGCTAATTTTAATTCAATGATTTCATTTCATGTCATTGTTATAAATTTCGATACAGATTGTAATCAAAACATGAAAAACATTTAAAATAATTCAAAGATTGCATTTTGAACTAAGATTTATTTCCTTTTTTTAATAACTGATCAAAAAAATAGAAAATCATTGTGTTGTAATCAGAGTGTGGCTGTGAATTCCATAACATATTTTAATTTCGAAGGTGGTACCTATTTTTGTATGCAGAGTACGTTCCTGTCTTTTTACACTTTTGTGCTTAAAATGGTTCCTATATAGATTTGACACTAATTCTTAGGTTAGATTTGATTTGGCCGCAATTTTCACCCTTACTTAACAGTTTAATTTGTAGAAAAGAATAACGTTACATATAACATTTCTTTGCAATTTGAAATTAAACAATTAATATAAATGCAGTAAAACATTAAAATTCGAATTAAGTCTTTATTGGTGTTTTAATTAAAATATTTATATTGTTTAATACAATTTTATATAATTACTGTAGCGGAAAAATTGCGTAGAAATTACACCTGTAAAATTAGGAAATAGTAAACCGATATTTTTCTTTGCTTTTACAAATTTCAATAAAATTTTTTTGAGTGAAATAAGATCACAGAATGGGAAGAAATTAAATTTTCAATGAATTTACAGAACAATTGTAGTGATTTCGATAGATATGGCTCGCTTGATTATAGTTAACACACTGTAATGTACTGGCTCCTTTATTAACACTAAGAGCAATTGAGACGTAGTACAAAATCAGTCAATAAATTTTAACCGAATTTTATTCTGTCTTAGAATCATCAAAATCAAATATAATTTACTAATGGATATTTTACTTGCTTTAATAGCAACAAAACTGGATCCTAGCACAATCTACTCGAAGTGGAAAGATCCGAGCTAATACATATTCATAGGATTGAATATTATTACATTATCATGGATTACATATGATCATTTATATTATTACATTATCATAGATTACATATGATCTTCATATTATTACATTATCATAGATTACATATGATCTTCATATTATTACATTATCCTAGATTACGTATTATTACATTATCATAGATTATATATTGTTACATATTCTTAACACATTACAATAGCTCGTACCCATAAAATGTGCTTATCAAACTCCTCACTCACAACACCATACCTACCTACTTGACCTACAATAACTCTACCTGACTCACAATTTCTTATTTTGTATCTGCTTAGGTATGACGTTTCCTCGTTTTTTGAAATGGGAGTGGGAAACATATATTTTACACGAGCATCAAGCTCCAGTTAAAAAATGCGAGCTTTTTCCGTAACATTTTTCTTAAAATGTTTCAATATCTTGAAACTGTAGACAGACATTGATCTTGAGTTGAGCAATAATTTTAGAATTATGAGTAAAAACACAAACTGTAAGGTACCTACAGATTAAGATATTTGGTGTAGTAAGATCAGGGGAACGTGAAGACTGATATAGCTTCGAATTTATATCCTTGATTTTTTAACAATCCTTCTCTCATCACTATCATTATTGGCAGCTGTGAATGGAGTTAGGTCTTCCTTTTTTTGGAACACCTTTAACTTATTCTTGAGTCACAAAACGCTTAATCAAGATCAATATTATAAGCTTAGAAGGAGGCCTTCTAAATGAGAATCACGAGCATATGTCATCTATTTTTGAACTATAAACTTTATCTACAAAAAAAACATAAAATAATATTGACACGTAACTCGTTGTATATTTTTCTATAAAAGGGTCCGAAATAGATTTACGAATTATGATGAACTACTAAGCAGAAAAATAATCATTGAATTTTGAGCTGATTCTTGTTCACGTTTTCCTTTTATTAAACAACGAGAATATTTTCTACGTTATTTGAATTATAAACATCGCCTTGAGAGAGAAACCTGACTTATGTAAATTAGCAATTACTATATAAGAAGTGTACTGAATTGTATATAGAAATTGAAAATATTAGAGAAATATAATAGGAGATAGAGAATTTATTAGGGAAACTGATGAGCTCACTATATTGGTGCGAGCATGTGTAAGGTAACACTCGGAAAATTTATACTTTATTCAGAACCAGTCACAAGCAGCCTAATAGATTGGGTCCAGACAACTTAACTCTAACAGTTTCCATTTTTACGATAAGTGAAATTTTCAGGTATAAACTTTTATTAAGGACGTAATTCGATAAATGAATCACATTATTGTATTGTAATATTATTTATTCAAAATCGAATCATTGTACAGAAATGGTGTCGGTATAAAGATACATAATCATTCAATATTTTTAAACTCAAAAATTATTTAAGTAATTTCTTCGATTTTAAACAAATGATGTCAGAATAATTTAGTAATGTTGTGCGTTCATAGAATCGCGCTCTTTACAAAATATTATAATTACAAATTCTACTTGTCTAAAAAAACAGTAAATACTAAAGCTGAGTAAATTGGATTCCAATCCAATATATTTCCAGTTCAAGGTTCCCCGTCAAGTATACACTCTCGGAATATCCCTTCAAGCTTGCATTCACTCACATAGTGTTCCCAAAAATTTGATTCATTCTTCTATTTTTTATAATTAGAAATAATAACTAATATTTCCTGTATCGATGACTAGTTCACTCATTTACTGTATACAGTACAGTACAAGATAGGATAGTATTCTGATACAGTATAGGAAATTTTTATAAGTCACGGTTCTATCACGAAGTAAGGTTTTTAATCCAAATAGCATAATAAAGAAACATCAGAATTCAGTTAAAGAGAAATGCCCGGAAAAACTTATTATAATATCATATACATTTTAAATTATAAAGCGACTTATGGCCACCTTGTATACCACAATGCTTATTTCTTTAATTTTTAAGAAATTAAAGGAAAAATGTTCAATAATTCTTTTTATGTAATAGCAGTCAATAAAGACATTGAATCTTTCATTACCCTATCTGATGTTATAAATTAAGCAGAAAACACCATGTGACTTCATATTTATGAATAAAATTGATTCATGCCTTGAACGTAGTGGTGTAAAGGGAAAAATTTGATTTTTTCTTTTCTGAGGAGTTCTGCTTCTATAAATATTCATCAGGACGCCAAAGTTTGTTTTTGGTGGTTCGTTTTGGTAGTATCTCATTTAAAATGCGTGAGATGTAGGTGAGCTTTGGAAGAAAATGTTACGGTTTGAAGAAAATCACTGGAATGCTGGAAGAATATTTATTAATTCACAGTGAAAAAATAGCCCAGACTCCAATTAATCTATACTTAGAAAACATTATTGTCTATGCTATCTTCTTTAAACAAGTCGAAAATAAGATTTTAAATATAATAATTTGAAAATAAACCAAATATTAAAGCAATTTTTAACCTTGATTGTTTCATGCGTTTCTTAATTTTATAAGGCTATAAATCATTTGTTAATTTTAAGCAATAATAAAAGTGAATTCATTCATAATGATGCAATTGATTCATATGAATTCATAATATATATGGGTTGTGACGATTTCCAATTCTTTTCAAAGCATGTATGTTATAAAATTTTATAAAGAGATGAATAAACATAAATATGGTATCGAAACTAATAGAAAAATAATAGATTTCTTCATTAAGTATTTTTAAGGAATTTAAACTTTAAACATGTAGAGAAATTTCATGAAAATTTCATTCCTAATTACCTCTCCAATGTAGCAATAATTAATAGAATAATCCTTTCGTGTAAATAATGTATAGAATTTATGATATAAAGTGTCGGATAAACACACACGTATATATATATATATATATATATAATTCAAATATAGTAGATAAAAGATAAACCACAAAGTCAGAGAAATTAAAATATATGAAAACTGAAAACATTTGCATACAACTTTTAAAAAAATTTTGATATGATAAAAATTAAATTATCAAAAGTTTTTGAAAAGACAGAAAATTTATAAAGTAATATATTTAATGTTGTAACAGGCTTTAGTCTATTAAGATCGGTTATTCTAGAATTATAGGCTTAACTATCTCCATCAACAAAATATATTTTTAAGAATTATTATAATTCCAAAAAAGTATTTGGAAAAATATATTAAAAACAATCCGAGGCATTAAACGAAAAAGAAAAACATCCAAATTACCAAAAATAAATTTTCAAAAAGCAAAAGCTTAAATGACAAAAAGAAAATTGTAAAGATCTCAAATGAAAAATCAAAAATTTTCAAGTAAAACACATCATATGTTGTTAAAACTACATGTATGGAATACAAAAAAAGAAGACACATTTAGAAACTTACATAAAAGAAACAAATTAAAGTTTGATAAAAGATTTAATCACTTATAAATAACCAATAAATATGCGGCTACTTCAAAAGTTTGTAATCAACGTGGTGAGTTCCCCCAATTATTCTGACACCAAATCGAAAGGTTATGAATATCACACTAGAAAGGATAGGACACTCTTGCCAACAATAACGATACTTCATTTAAAACCGATTAAAAGATCAGTTTGGAAGGACTGATAGACAGAAAAGAGCACGGTGAACCTAGAATACGGTTCCTCTCTCACTCCCCTTCCTAACTTTGCTTTCATTGCTACTTTAATAGAGGTAGTAGAAGGTGTGTAATTCAGTTCTGCTTCAATTTGCTTACACTCACTTGCCTTGCAAGAATAGCCGGCTCGTTCTCATAGTGATAGAACAGCAGTAGACTGGTGGTGAACAGCACTTTCCACAAATACTTTATTTTAAGTCATACAAATATTTGAAAAAGCATAAAAAAATTAGATAAAATAGGTTTTTAGTAAAACACCATACCACTTCCTACACAAAGAAAACAATTTTTAAATGCTGCCATAATGGCAACATTAAACTCGGGAAAGAACCGGTCAACAGGCCAAGGCATGCACAAACTAAATTTTACAACTAATCTTCGGGATTTTTAGGTGTTCTTTTTAAAACAATTTTCGATTGCAGAATTTCATTAAATTCATTATTTTCATTTTTCTGGCTTTTCAAAAAAATTTAAGTTTCTTCAGATTATTCAAATTACATGTAATTTAATTTCTTTGATTTCTTATTTGTTTAGTTTAAGTATATATATATATATATATTTGTAAGAGTTGAAATATATTTAAAAAATACAGGAACAGAAATAAAACAAAATATTATTGCTTAAAATTATAATGAGAACTTCATATCATTTTTTTCATAATAGAAAAAATACAAGAAAAATGAATTTATATTCAATTCAAAAATCTAGAATCGAAATAAACCATATAATAAATGTTTCAGTCAATCCATAAATGGTCATAAGGATAATTTTCAACATTATTCTCTACCCACCTCCCCCAAGAAATGTATGGTCAATCTCAAGATAAGTATAAAATTAATGATAAGTAAAATACATCTTTAACCAATGGATTCGTTAGTTAATAAGAAACTTATATTTAATGCATTTACTTTTGCATTTGAAAAAAGAATATGAAAATTATTGCATTATATATTAACCAATGAAATAAAATAAATATATATTTTGAGATGGATTTCCTTAAAAAGATATTAAAAACACGTTATATAATAAAGCATATAAATTTAAGTATAATATATTTCTTTTTTAATTTTCCTTCTCTTTATTTAATATGTTGACGAGGGCGTTGCAGTTCATGTTTCTCTTCCAAGGACAGCTTTTCTATAAGTGCCTTGCTTTATTAGATGGCGCTAAACAAAAGTGAAAAATAAAAATTTATCGTAATGGTAACTATTGCTTCTCTTGTATATTTGTATATTTTACTGTTATTGTTGATATGTTTTTCGGTACACTCATATATTGTAGGACCACACCAAAAAATGATTCAGTAAAGTGAACATATTTTAACTATTTTAAGTTCAATTATTATATTTCTTACATCTAATTTTTATTACACAGGTTATGTTTATAATATTGAGTTGAGATAAAATAAATCCTATTTTTCTATTAATAAACGGTACATTTCCATTATTTTAAATTTCAACTGTATGAAACCTTTTCTGTTCCTAAGTGAAATAAATTGTTGGTGATAACACCACTTGATGAAACATGTCAATAAGAACAGGTGGTACATATCATTGCAAAGCACCGATGATACACGCGATCAGACGGGAAATATCAGTGTGTGGAACCGGTGATATGTGCCACCTGACAGGGCATATCAGTGCGTGGAACAGGTATTGCGTGCCACCTGACGGCACATGCCAGTGCAAACTACCAGTGGTACACGCCGCCTGATGAGGCATATCAGTACGAGCCACCAGTTGCACACGCTACCTGACGAGACATATTAATGCGAGCCACCGGTTGCCTGATGCGACATATCAATGCAAGCCCCTGGTAGTATGCACAGCCTGATTGGACATATTAGTGCGAAATACTTGCGGTAACTCGCTGGCGTAAACGTGTTAATAGGATTGAATTTTGTAATCCTTCACTGCCAAAACCCAAAATATTTTTCCCCAAGAAACTATTTGATTCAATCTTTATTAACGTCACCCTTGAAAGCAAAATGAGGGGGGACCACATCATTATGAACCTTGATCAAGCGAAGAGTGTGATTTCTGAGGTGGATCTCACTCCACGCCAATGCTAGTACTTTAAATCTCGACAGATTTCACGTATATCATCCCCGCTGCTCGATGGATCTTTAATTAATGTGATGCAAGAATCTGTTTCTGGATTAGCCATAAACATGAATTTAAAATGTGAAAACTGTGACTAATTCTTCTATTTATGCTTTTCTGAAAAAGTAAACAAATTGCATATTGTTAATCTTGCATTTGATTTTGGCATGAGAGTCATAAGTAAAGGATATTCTGCAGCCCAAAGCATTTTTCTACAAATAATGCGAATGTTCCGTCAAAGAAAGCATTTGGTTTCGTTTAGAAAAAAATTGAAGTTGCTGCCAGCTACATAGCATACAATACGATGAAGGAAGCTGCTTTGGAAATTATAGATAATAGAAATGATCCTGAATTACCTCAATGTGGTGTGTAGGTTGATGTAACTTGGCGACGGAGGGGATATTTATCCTTGAATGGATGTGTCTCTGTTGTCTCATTAGATATACAGAAGGTATTAGACGTTGAATTCATGTCAAACGTATCTAGATTATACGATTCAAAAATTGAAGAATTAAATACCATTCATAATTGCGCAAAACATACAGGATCATCTGGTGCTATGATACCCGTTGGTGTGTATCGCCTTTTTGAACGTTCTTTGAAATTAGAAAATTCCAATACGTAAACTTTTTTGACTATTGACTACGAAGATTCAAAAGGTTATGATGCTGTAAAAGATATTTATGGCCAGAATACCATAACAAAATAGGAATTTTTTGAAAATATGCAAAAATATGCTGGAACAAGATTAAGAAAATTAAAACCAAAATGAAAAGGCCTTGGAGGACAGGGAAAATTGAAGGATGTCTTCATCGATGTTACAAAATTATAATGGCATTGCTATCCGTGACAATGTGAATGATTTAGAATGTAAGCAACGTGCAGTAATTGCGGAAATTTTTTCACTGTTGTTCAAATGCAAAACCACTAATTCACGCCCAATACCCCCTCGGACTGGAGAGCTGGTAAAATATCAACGAGCCCCATCATGCAATAAATAAATTTACAGGGAAAATCTAAAGGACTTCCAGAAAATCCGATTAATATTATTAAGCAAATACTTGAGGTTAAGCGATAAAATCCTATTAGAAAAATATTTACCTGGAAAAACTCAAAATGCAAATAAGTGCTTCAAGTTTCAAATGGTATAAAGTTTTCTCTAAATGAAGGTTTTTTTAAAAAATGTACTCCAAACGTGTTTATGTACCTTAAGATGTCCGGGAAGACGTTGAAAATGATTAAAACCTGAAGAATCCTCTCACGTCAGAAACAACTGACAATACCATAAAAATCAATAATTTGGTTTGATTTTACTGTTGAGTAAATATTCCTGCGATTGCTAAGACTATAGAAATTGACAAAAAATCTGTACAGTAATTTTTTCCACCAAGACAATGTGCCGACTCATTCCACATTGTCTGTTGAGACATTTCTAGCCAAGTACCATATCCCAGTGTTAGGCCATCCACCATATTTGTCGGATCTGAAGACATGCGACTTCTTTCTGTTTCCAAAGATGAAATCTGCATTAAAAGGAACAAGATTTGAGTCCATTGAAGCTGTGAAAGAGAAAGAGAGAGCGGTATGGGTCCTGAAGGTGCTGAAAGAAAGACTTGAGGCACTGTTTTGAAACAAGAAGGATTCACATGGAGCGTTGTAGGGATAAATGAGAGGGGTATATCGCAGGTGATAACAAGTAAATATGTATGATATTGAAATAAATTGTTTTACAATGTAAGTCTCATTACTTAATAGCCATGACTCGTATATGAAATATTATTCTAATTGCATGTAATAAAAATAGCGCATCTAAAACATAGTAGTTTAAGGATATAAATTAGTTTTTACTTCTCCCGTTAAATTTAGTTATTGGTATAATGATAATTAAAGTTTGCTCTCAGGTACTGATTTAAATGTCATTCACCCGATTTTTTTTAAAATTGTAGAATGCAATATCTAAGGTAAAAATCAGCTGAACATTGATCTCTTCGAAGAAAAAGAAATTATTGCTTGCATTTCTTTAAATTTTGATCATTAAAGAGACTGTTTTAATGACCTGTTCCCATAAAATAAATTGATAGAAATACCGGAAGTAATCAGACGTTGAAAATAACTGAAAACTTGCTATGTAGTAATTCCCAAGTTATTAATAATACATGAAATGATATTTAACGTAGTAGTTTCGTTCAACTTAGGGCAAAACAAAAATGTTTACTGGAAATCTGAATTAAAAATAAGACTGATATTTAATGAGACTAAAAAGATAAACATTTGGTTTGTTAAATAAAATATCCCCCTTCTTTAAAGGTAAAGTAATGTTGGATATGTTTAAAGTAGTGTGTCTTATAATCAATAAGTCACGATATTCAGATAATAATATATAATCGTAGTCATTTGATCCTTGAATTGATCTCAAAAATATTTAATGAAAATAATATTTTAGAAATAAAGTGGAAAAAACTTTTGTAAAATATTAACTTTTAAAGCTGTTGACATAAGTCCAGATTTTTTTAATTATGACATAATAAAAACTTAACAATATTTGGAGCACATTGTTAATTGGCTTAAGACACTTAACTAATTTAATTTTCTGGTCATGATTATAATATTTAGCTTAAAATGTTTTATAAATATCCCTTGCAACTTTTAGAAATCTTGTCAAGTCGCTGATGTTAGAAAAAACATTAAGGCCCCCTTCGTGTATCGAGACTAAGGTACATTAACTAAGTTGAGGTCTCAAGATCTCCCGTTGGCGTGGTGTGGAAATTTGTAGAGAAAAACCCAATGCAGGTGTCTCCCTCGTCACTAGGCCGAGATTCAAAATTACGAGGTCCATCGCCAGTAGCCCTCGTGTTGCTTCTAAGTGCAATGTTTTTTAGCAAATCAATCCACTAAGAGATATAAGTAACAAAAATATGTAAATTAAATAATTTTATTTGGTGTATTATTATTTATTAAGCAGTATGTATGATATATGCCAAAAACATTGTCTAGATATTAAACTTTGTTTGATTTCCTTCTGTTTTAGAATAAAATTAATTTCAATTAATATTTTAATGAAAATTTTATAATACAAAATTAAGTTTGTAAAATGAAAATTTTAAGTATGTTATGGAAAGTCAGAGATATGTTATGTTTAAAAGTATTACCTTCATAAATAAATACATTATATACACATCAAGTAGAAAAAAAATTAAAACCGAAGTGAATAAAATTTCAATTTATTGTTACGTTAAGTATACATTAAATGTTAGATTCAACTCTGGTATTTCTTCTGGTACTTTATTTTTCTGTGTTACAAAATTTATCAGATCATTTACTACTGTTTGTTTTTAATTCGACTGTTTATTCATGTACATTTACTCATATGTTACAACTAAAAAAAAAAAGGTTAACAATTACAAATACCTGAACGATACGTATACATGTTTAAAAGCTCAATTTACTTTCGAACAAAAATTTTGTTTTATTTTATTTATTATTCTAGAGTTCCACTAGCATTCAGTAGTAATCAGACATTGTATCAAACATATCGCTTTCAGTAGAGTTGGACGTAATTACTTTGGAAAAGAAATATTATTACATTCTAATTGCTAAAGCATTTGATAACTTTAGTTTCATCCGAATTGCTTTCGAAATACGGTTTGATATAGTTACATTAATACGGATTCCAAATAAAAATTACTGAAAAGTTCTTGTAATAAAAAAAAAATTAATAAATATTTAAACACTCGATGTCTTCCCCGTCGCTTGACCCAGGTTCAAAATTACGAGGACCATCACAAATAGCCTTCGTGTTGATTTTAATGTAATAATTAAATAAACCAACTTACCAATTTAAACACTATCTACCTTTTGTATCATCATACAATCATTTTAATTATTAGAACCAAATTCGATCTTAAGATGAAACATAATTGGGAACTCAATCTTCCATTTCAAGTTTACAATCGAATCAATTAATTCTAAAATTGTAGGAAATAGAAGAAAATTTCATTATCAGATACATATTTTTAGCAAATAAAAATACACAAAATATTTTTTTATATCTGCTGATGATATTTTTCCACGTACATTAGCGATTCGACCAGGTTTGAGAAAGTGGCTGACAATTTTTATAATATAACTCAAATAAAAATATTACAACATATTATTATTAGAAAATTAAATTAGAAACGTTTTAAAGAAAATCTTTACGGGGTGTTCTTAATACTTTAAAACATTTACTCTCCCCTCAACTACAACTGTTCGCTCTCTATCATAAGCCCAAAAAATATGAACAATCTTATTTTTGTAAATTATTCAACTTTATTTCTAAAAATATTTTTTTTTGTATATTTCTCAGACCAATTCAAAGTATAAGACATATTGATTAAGAGGAACTACTACAAATGAATTTTTTAGCACTCTTTTCTTTAAGAAATCTAAATATTTCACTAAGCATCAGAAATTGATGAAACATTCGAAAAATGTGACTAAAAAGAAAAATGTGCCACTTAAGAAACTTAGTGAGTTTGGCATCAAAAATATTTAACAACTCCAGAAATCTAACGAGAATAATAATTGTTATTCATAATTTAAAATATCTAATAAGAGTAAAACATAAATCCGTGGGTATTGCCTAAGTAAATTGCAAATTAATTTAACAATGCAATTAATTAATTTCAGTTTTCAAAATAAGACTCTTTATTCTCTAGCGATATTTAACCTATCATTTAGACAATTTTCAAATTCTAGGCTAGTACCAGTTTCGGTGTTTTGAGGTAAAACATCCCAGACCGTATCCTTTATCGTTCTGAATTGTTTTCCTACAAAACAAATGCGCCATTTGCTAGAAAGATTATACTTACGTGCAACAGAGGTATGATCCCTCGGGAAGGTAGGATGTGAAAGCATGAAAAGGACCGTTAAGGCTCCCTTCGAGCAATTCCGAAACTAAGAATCGACGAAAGCTCCCTCTACTGGGAGGGGGGAAGGGGCGTTACTTAGTGCGGACAAAGTACTCATACAATACTGGTCATATGGAGCAGAAGTAAATAGTTCTCTTATAAAAGAGAAATTACAAGCTTTATTTTTCTTAATTTTCCTTATTTCGCTTGAATTCAAATTAGGAACTTCTTAGATGCTTTTAATTTTTTCAATTTTGCTCTAATATTTTCCATTTTCTTATATTTATGTTTTGACAGCTATCATGAAGTTTGAAAATGACGTCACAGGGTAATAAATATTTCCTCTAGACAGAACTGAAAGAAGTAGAGCTGTTTCCCACCTCGATTCTTCCCTTCTATCTCCCTCCCCCCATTCAAAACAAGAGGAAAAGGGGGTAATTTGATCTCCATCGTTCTTTTACAGTTTCTTGGGAGCTTTTCCGGTAGGGAGGGATCCCCCCTGAGGCTAAATTGCCCTTCTGTGTTGTTCAAGTGTTTGAAAGCTATCCCAAACTAGGAAGAAACTGACTTTTTCACTGATTCAAAAATAGTCATTCTTCCCTTTCGACAACTTTTTTTTGCTCTTTTTTTCATGCCTTCTAATTTCAAAAAATCCGTTTCTACTATTTCATTTTTTTCAAAATCGTATCACTTGATTTATAAAAGATCGACAATGCTAGTGATATTCCAAATTTTGTGTATACTGATTAATTATATAAATATAAATTTTAATATAATAAAATGTTCTATATACACAATTTTGCAAAGAACAGATTTTGGCACCCAAAGTGCGCTTTTTTTTTAAAATTATTATTAAATTACTCAATTGAATATTAGAATTATAGTAAATGATAAATGGACAATAGTAAACTTTTCCGATATTAAAATTAAAGGAACCAGTAAATTATTAAATTGATTTTATTTTAGCTAAGTGTAATTAAAATCAAAGCAAACGATAAATTATTAAATTGAATATTATATCAACTATATGTAATTAAAATTAAAGGAAATGACTAATTATTAAATTGAATATATTTAAACTATATGTAATTAAAATTGAAGCGAACGATTAAAAATTGGAAAGTGATTTCGTACGCGAAAAGTGATCTGGTTCGCCAAAATTGACCCAACTAAAACAATAGCCCCTTAGGTGGCTAAAAACTGAAACCTGGTCAAAATAAATTGCTCAATGAGGTTGCTGCATTGTCAGTATGTGGTTGTATTAACTGAAATAATTATTTGAATTTTGTTGCAAATATTGTATCCAATTCTAATTGCCCCAATAAGAAAGAAAATTTATATCAAGGCATTTGCTTTTATTAAGAGTTTGATTTTTTTAACTAAAAGACACAGATTGTAATATATATTTATTTTAAATTTCATAGCTGTCGTGTTGCTTTTAGAGCGAAATTAATAAAAACTAAAAAAAAAGCAAATTTTATATATATATATACACTTTTCAGTTACTTTTTTTACAAGATTTTATTTGGATTGCTCTCATATTGAAAACAAAAGTTTTAAAATCATTACCTTAACTCAATTTTTGTTTTAAATGAAACAATTATCTATAGCAAGGGTATTCAACCTTTTACACTATGGGAACCCTTTGAGCTTACCGTTTTCTTGCAGGAACCTCTTGATCAAAGTGCTGAAAAAATAGGATATCAAAGCTTTATCCTACTCAAATTAACAAAATTATTACTGCCCCCTTTTTTTTTCATCACAACACAAACTTTTTAATAAAAAAAAAAAAAAAAAAAAAAAAAAAAAAAAAAATTTTTTTTTTTTTTCTAAAATGTATTCTATCAATGAATAAAAACAACAATATTTTAAATTAAAACAAATTCATAAAAAAGAACATTTTTAATGACTTGTCCGTGATTGTTTTTTTTTATTTCAAAGTATTTTAACACTTGGAATAATTGATAAAACCTGCAACCTAATGTCCTGTTCAGCAACCAATCTGTTTCTGCATTTTGTTTTTGTCGCAGCGTACAAAGAGATAACGTTTTCTCATACATAGGTCGAAACAAATGACATTATATGTTCCACAACTCTTTTGGTAATTTTAGGATATTCTTCTCTAAAGTCAATCCAAAAATGCATAATATGAACTTGACTTAATTTTAGTTTCAGTTGAGTGCCGATCAGTAATATCAATTTGAGAAATACCGATTGAGCCAAAGAATGGAGACTAATATGTGGCCCAATGTGTCTCGATTAATGTATTGGAAACACGTGACTTTCATGAAATTTAAGATTTTGTTTAATCCAAAAAATATTTATTTATACTTATTTTTCATGAGCAAACTACATTTAAGAATTCAAGCTTGTATAAAAATTAAAATTTTACTAAAATTTTAGCGCTTTGATTAAGAAAATAGTGATCGCTTACGAATAAAATTTAAAATTAGTACAATTGCTTTTTAAAGATTTTTGAACTGAATGAGTAAATTTAATATTTTCATAATTTGCGTTTGGGCTGCATTTTAAAGGCTTTTGGCCCACACTTTAGACAAGCATGCTCTAGTACGTCATTTATGCAAACAAATAAATAACAAAATCTAAGCTATAATAAATCATATTTTTATAAAAATATAATGCTATTTAATAGAAAAAAAATAAGACATAAAATATGGTAACTAATTTTATGAACTTTATAGGAAAGCTATATTCCAAGATACATCATATAAACTTTTATATTCAAAAAATACATCATATATCTACATTTATATTCAAAAAATAATTAAATCAACTTTGAATTATAATTTTATCTCAATCAAGACTTTGCATTCCCCCCCCCCACACACAAAGGCTGAGAGGCAGCCTTTTTTTTCCTTTTAAGATTCTGAATAATGTTATTTATTTTCAGTCATACCTTAATTCCAATTTACATATGATTTTTTAGTTAATACATAAATAGATAAGTAAATAAAATATTTAATTTTTATACTTGTTTCCCATCAATCCAATAAAAAAAATTGGTGAAAATTGATGATGATATATTTTTGAAAATTGAGTTCAGTACTGGTGAAAGCAGGTATCAAATATGTATTGCATATATTTTATTTCAATCCAATAAAAAATTCAGGAGAAATTTATTATGACGTATTTTTGAAAATTAAGTTCGTTACTGTCGTAAGCAGACATAAAATACATACGCAAAAACAAGTTGATTTTTGAAAAGTGGAAAGGTACGACATTTATAGGGTATGGAAAACTATAGCCCATTGAGTGAATAACATTTATTAGTACAGCTTTATTCATATACTATCTATTTAATAATTTTCATTCTGCATTAGTTATTAGACTAAAGAAATGGGGGAAGCTAATTCGAGGTCGAATTCTGAAAACAAAATTTGTAAGGATTGACTATTTATTAGCATCGTAATTGGAAGAAACATGAGAGCTATTTATTGTTTTTAAATTTAAAACATGTTGGCAGTTCTAGGAAAATAGGACTCGAACTCTCGGCTCGACTCAAACATCACTAGCCACAAAATAGCGAGCATAACCATTCGGCTACTCCATACGCTGTTTCAATGCAGTAAGATAATGTTTCAGTTCTTGCAAAATGTATTATTCATGTAAAATTGTTCACATATCTGAGAACCAGAATAATTTTTTTCCCTATATTCTTCATTTAATCATAAAAATTCGATATATTTTAATCTGATTATTACAAAGGCGTTTTGAAAAAATAGTAATAAATGGTAACGCAATCTTTCTACTTAAATATAGTTAAAATGTTTTGTGGGTAATCTCTTGAATAAGTATATACAGTTGTGTCAATTGAAATAAAATAGTTACTTTTGGGGTTTAAATATAATATAAACAGTGATACACAATAATAATAATTATACACATGCAAAACAAACACATTGAATTAATATTTTCCCATAGCGATATGATTATAAAATTCCAACACATGTAAATGATAATAATAATAATAATAATAATTCCTTCAAAATCCTCGTTCAGGCTTTCTACTTACAATATAATTTCACAGATTAATTGAATTTGAAGAAAAGCTTTAACAGTATTACTAATATAATTTCAGGGATACAAAATGACTAAAAATTTTCATTTACATAATTTTTTGCTTTTTTCTTTTTCTCTTTTCCTGTGCTTCCAGAATCGAAGCTGGGTTACGCATGGGCATCGACCTGGGGTATCGTGGATCAATAAGTTCGGGTAATAGACAATTGAAATAAAAGAATTCCAATTTTTTTGTCATATTATCCCAAAAATCATTTTCTTTAAATATTTTTTCTATTTTATGACCTTTATTTGTCCACATTACAAAAAGGCAATATTTTTTTCCTGCAATTTGCAGTTGCCCCTGAATTTGATAGAAATATTGGTGATTTTTATTTATAATCATATTTCCCAACCTATCGAGTTTCCAGAAGAGAAATTTTTTTGTGGTTATTGCTTCTTCGGGAGTTATGTTTTGGCATGAGGCCGGGCATTTTACCTCAACAATTCCATCATCATCAACTAAACCATCTGGAGTGGCTGCTAAGTACTTTAGTTTTGGATGTATGAACAGTCCGCAAGGGCGAACTATCAAACCCATTGAATTTTCTAAAGCCTTCACAGCCTCCCCTTCATGATTTATTCCGTATTCCATTGCTGATGACCGGAAGTGGGAATAAAGCTTTTTGTTAATTATTCCTTCACAACTTGTGTGGGGAAGTTTTTTGCAAATTGCACCGAAATCCGAAGCTGTCAGTCGTTTTCGACGTTCCTCTCTCCATAGAGGACTCTTTCTTTGTTCTACAGTCTTTCTTTCAATGGATTTTCTTTCTTCAATTGATAGTTGCAGAGTGGAAAGAAGCCTTTCTTTTTTTGAGAAAAAATATCCTCCGATAAATCTGGCTTTTCAGCTCTAACACCGTAATTTTTATTACGACCTTTCTCTAAAAAAAGACTTTTTCTGCAACGAGGCCGTGACATCTTCCTTTTTCTCCTTATTAAATCATTTTCTCTTCTTCTTTCAGTCGATTTCACAAAATTTCCAGGGCTCGTATTGTACATACTTTTATGTACGCGAGACATAAAGGACCCGGAATTATGTGAAATTACAGCTCCACTGCATCGGGCGAGATAGCTTCGTCGTAAACAAAAATTTACTCTCTTTCCTCCTATAAATTTTGCCACAATGGAGTGAAACTGCTCGACGCAGTTGTTGTTAGCTGAAAACAACAAGCTTTTGCTGTTATCAGCCAAATTGTTTACGACATTCATTATTCTATACAATAACCCAGATTGTAATAAGTCTGGAATCCAGTTTGTATCATTTTTTCTCTGAATGCTGCAAACAGAATCAACACAATTCTGGTGATCTCCAAACACATGGTATGGAGCATTTAAAATATGTTTTTGGAGTATGGAACAGCAATCAAAGTTTACTTCATTTTTTGTTAGTTGCGCAGTTGCTGAAATTACAGATTTTCGCAACCGTAAAATGTTTTTTCCTAAGCACTTTCTCAAAGTTATTGGTCCAGCTTTGCTGTCCCTAACTATATCTTTTAACTTCAGGCAAAAATTCCTAAACAAGTGATTTTGGCACTCTAATTTTTCCACCTGAAGTTCATCGTAGGGCCTGGAATCTAATATTGTTTTGTAAACGTTGCTATCTCCATCTCCAATAACTTTTGCATATTTTACTCCATACATAGCCACACTGTTTTGGAATCCCTCTTGAATTATGTTTGCCTCCATACTCGAAGAGCTGCCATGCCAATTTTTACTGCAGCAATGTTTGCCAGGTAATTTGTTAACAGCTGCAGCTCTGGAGCAGACCATGCAATATCGGTTTCGTACAGCCATGTATAAAACTTTCTTTGTCCGAAATCCCACTATTGCAGCCTGAAATTATAAAAGAAACATTTAATAACTATCAAATTTATTTTGGACATTATATAAGTTAATAATAAATTAGTACAGTTAGCAAGTACAAAAACAATTCATAAAAATATTTTTAAACATGAATTTAATTCAGTTGTGTCTATTTGATTACATATGCAACATAGCGTCAAAAACTTTTCAATTTCTACAATTTACAAAAAAAGAGGTTTAATCAATAGAAATATACGAAATATATTAAACAAAACTTACCGCTCCGGATAGAGATGAGTAGTTGGTTCTATATGATCTCTTGGCCCAGCAACCATCCACAACGACTGTCAGCATAGGAATTCCATCTCCTCCAACTTCTCCAGCCTGAACTGCTAAATGTTTTTCTTCCATTGCTGCACAGTACATTTCATTTTCAGCAACTTTCTCCCAAGCTGTAGCAATGTTATCGTGTTCTTTCTGGTACGTATTTGAGCTAAGAGGAGGGATATCTAACGTAGACAGAAATTCTTCTAAATTGGCAAACCCCCCACCAATTTTCATTATACCTGAAACAGCAGCAGTATTTACGGGCATTTTTTTACATTCCGGGTCTTCAGCCCATAATGTTTCTTGAAAGTGGCACATTTCACATTTCATTTTTATTCCTGAGTTTAAACCTTTCCTAACTTCAGACATTATTTTCATGTTTGAAAATGAACATTGAAGAGGACCGTGGTTATTCAAATTTTGAATACAATTTATGAAATGCGAAATATTCACAATTCTTCTTCCGCTCAGTGAGTGTTCTATTACTGTCTCAGTGTTTGAAGTACTAGGGGTGCATGTTTTTGAATAGAAGGTCGTACTTACAGGTGTGCATTCTTCATAGCACTTTCTTTTAGAATTTCGCCTGAAAAAAAAAAAGAAGAAACTCATCTTGTATTAAATGTTGAAATCTAGAATAAACTATATGAAATGTAAGTACAAAGGTAAGACTAAATATTAGTATTGCTTTCCAGGAAGAAATAAAGCATTTTTTTTTTCTAAAATTATGCCAAAATATCAGTGTAGGAAACAAAAGTTAAGTTTAATAAATCGTTTGCTTTTTAATTGTTTGTTTATTAACATTGCACTAAGAAGTGAAACGAGTGCAATCGGTGACAAACTTGGGAATTTTGAACTTAAGTCAAATGACGAGAGTGACACCCCAACCTGGCACCTCCTTCTCAAAACTTCCACACTACACCATGGGGAGGACTCGGGATCTCGACACATTTAACATATATCAGCTCCTTTCTACTATGTATCCATAGAGAAATCAGGACTCGAACCCACGGCAAAACGGAATCACGTTGGCCTTGAGCTTACAATTATGACCTCTCGGAAACTGTGGTCTACTTGCCTCGTGAAAGTGAAGGAATAACATGATATAAGAGGCAAACGAAATTCCCTCATCATAATAAAATTTCTAGTTTGGTTTGGTTTTATTGACGTCACACTTGAAGCAGCACGAGGGCTATTGGCACGAACCTCGTAATTTTGAGCTACGGTCAAGTGACGAGGACAACACCTGAGCTGGCACCTTTCTCTCCTAACTTCCACACCACGCCCTGGAAGGACTTCCAGCCTCGACAGATTTAACATGCATCTGCTCCGGCTGCACTGGGGGTTTGGTTTTGGTAAAGTTTTTATCAACGTCACATAGAAGCAAAACGAGGGCTATTGGCGACGGACCTCGTAATTTTGACCGAGGTTCAAAATTACGAGGCACGGCGGGTCTTTGTGGCAGCAAGGCTCGAATCTACGTCTCGACGATAGCCGCCAACCGTAGGTCCACGACCACGACCACTAGAATACCACGGCCATAATAAAATTTCTAAGAAAACAGAATAAAATTTTAGAAAAGAGTTACTTACTTTTCTTTCCATTCGGAGAATTTCTGTCCTTTATTCTTTCTTCGGTATGCTGAAGAATATAATCTTTTCTTGTTGCTTTGACGGTTATTCATATTATTTAATAATTGTAATAAATTTCTGCAACACAAGTTTTATAATAGCAAATGTTCTAATGCACAAATAACTAAATACTGGGAGCAAAACAACTAAATTTCAATTCTGGAGGTACAAACAAAGAATGTTGCACAGCAGATTTACAATATCTCCACTGATATATTCAAAACGTATCTAAAATACATATTGTTCATTTTAATAATAAAGTAATTTGGATAGTGTATTTTTTTAAAATACTCAGTAAAAATAGCATAAAAAATGAAGGATTACTTCTTTTTTTAAGAAATCGTGTATGAAGCTTACTTTTTAAACACTGTGAAATACCACGTAGATATCTGTATAGTAAGCTAGACAAACTTTCAACAGATAATACGCAACTGTAAATAAAGCTTCAAAAGAGGAATTCTCAGATTCCTAGACATCGGCCGACTTCACCGGAAAGGATCATAAATCTTTTGACGACCTGTCTTTATCATGTATCCTTGCGCACTAAGGCGGGACTTTTAATTTTGCTTTCCCCTCTTTCCTTGTTTACTTTGCTGACTCAACAAATTACATGCAGGGAAATAAATTAAATTTTTTAAAAAAATATGCATTTGAAAGAGCATAAAAAAAGGAAGGTTTCTGTGGAATTACTTTTTTTTTCCGATTATTCAAAGTATTTTTATGATCAATTAAGTGTGCCGGATGCAAGTTTTTAGATCTTTAATAAAAATTTAAAAATACTTGCAAAAATCAGAAAAAAAAGTAACTCCACAGAAACCTTCATTTTTTAATGCTCTTTAAAATGCACTTTATTCCTTGCAGTTAAAATAAATATTCTAGATGTGAGACTTTAAGTACGTAACTCCATAGGATTAACATTAGGTAGGGAAATTCGTGGTGGCGTGTCGACGGGGGCCTTAACCTCTTGTAGAAACATTTATATTCCCCTGATTATCGTCGGTTATCTACAGGAAAATACCTCGCGTATTTGTTCTAATTTGTGCTTATGGAGAACAATGATAATATGGAACCAAATTATAATGTACATATATCTCAATGCTACATCAGACACGTAATTATAGTTGAAGACGTGGTATTGTACATGAGAAGTAGTTTCGCATTTATACCGCAGTACAAGGAATTTACTTTATTAGAACCATTGATTTCACAACGATAAATTACTGAAAAGTATCTATTCTTCATCACAATGTAGAATTAAATTTTGAGATTCGTAAGCCGTCCGTAAAAGAGTATTCCAGGGAATCTTCATACAATGTTGTGTTTGCGCTAGAATCAATTCATGATGAGCTTCCCTGGAGCTCTATTTATCTTTCCATGTTTAATCTTGAATTAAATTGACGATTTGCACATACTTGTGACCGAATGTTATATGAATCAATGACTTGGAAGACGGTTTGGAAATGCTGTAAAGGGATAATGCGATTAAGCTTGAAAGTTTGTATTTCCTTTATGAAAGCTAGAAAACTAATTTTAGCCATTCTTCTATTTCCGAAGCAGCACTAATTTAAACTGTAACAACTTAGAACAACAGAACATTTATATCTAACAATTTTGCGTATAACGATTGTAATAGAAATTCTTAAATTTAATTTTGAATTGTTTAAAAGCAGCGAGTCAGCTTAATATTACAACAATTTAATGAGATCTCAAAGTATACTCTTTTCGTTTCTAATACAGGTAAATAGGCGATTGCTGTAATGTTTTATTTTTACCAAATAGTTGAAATATAATTAGGTAAATGCGTTAAATTTTAGTCATGGCTTGAATTATAACTGCTTAAAGAAAACACCACAGATATTTTTTTTCTTCTTTTTTTATGTATAGGCTATTGACATAATATTTTATTTTCATCAAATGAAGAATTATTCTAATGTGAGCTGTACATTACAATATAATAACTCCAAATATTTTCCTTTTTATATGTAAGTTAATATATATATATATATATATATATATATATATGTGTGTGTGTGTGTGTGTATGTATATAAATATTTAAATCATATCGTTAGAACTTTTGACAAAACACAAAATATTTGTGGAATACCTGTTAAAAACAATATCAAAATATCGAAAAAATAAGAAAATAATTACTTGTATTTATATGAGTAACAAAGGTATAATACGGTATGACACTTGTTTGTTCATTCCGTCTCATTGTGCGTCATATCGGTCGCGCCAATGTCACAATTTCATGTTGTCACAGGAATTGGGAATCAGGAAGTTATCGTGAGGGATAATTAGACTGAGAGTAGCTACACGGACTAAATGTAAGAAAGATATAAAAATTGTCCGATAAGCTCAATGCTCAATAACTACCGCAATCCCGGACATAATGCGAACTTTGATGCCCTTTCTGCGTCGTCCTGTAAGTGCTAATACCGTTAGCAGATGGTTGCATGTTCTGGATTGCTTATAGGGAGACTATTACGGAGATTTCCCATTATAATATAGCGATATCATCAGTTATACCAATAATGCCGCGAAAGAGCAGCATGAAGTCATACGGATGGCAGCGAGTAATCGTTAATTTTGAGTCTCGCTTTTGTCTTGGAGAGTAATGATGAGTCTCGCTCGGCAACAAATCATCCATCCGCGAGTAACGATGGATGATTTGTTGTTACTCGTAACACATCCAGACAGTAAGGTATTATTGTATGAGATGCGATTTCGTATGATTCTCGATATCACTGGTATTCACTCTTTGGCGGTCCAAAGGAATGTTAATAAAGTCCTCCATTCAGTAGTCATTCCTTTTGTGACTGCCCATCCTAGTCCTTTCTTTCAACAAGAAAACGATTCCACTTCCGTCTCAAAAACTTTCCTCGTAGTCATAGATACGATAGTGTCCCCAGTATCATCATCAAATATGTCATTCATAGAAAGTTAATGAATTCTATAGGCTGTTCTGTTAAAAGAGAGACTCCACCACTACCACAAAGATCGAAAGGCCAAAGTTCAATCTGCATGGAAGTTCAGATCATTCTACAACTCTATACCATGATCTGTGGTAAAATGCATTGGAAGTAATGATAGTTTAAAATCCTATTAAAAGTCATAAGAATTTTGTATTTTGCGACTAATTAATTTCGTCATACCCACAGTCAGTGCTTAATCATTTCTTCTTGTTGTTGGAGAATATTTACTTTCAAATATCATTTCCTACGGACTATTCCTATTACGTGTAACTTTTTGACGATGAGTGTATATAAGCACGATAGTTTTTATCATTTAGCGCATAGATTTCAAAAATAAATGTTGTTTCGTTTCTTGCATGGGTTTCGAAATATTGATTTAATTTCTTCAGTGGATAAAATTATAATTTAGAGTTAGGGGTAATCTAACCAAAAGGGCCTAATCGTACTAATTATGTTATAGTTTGGAAATTCAAAATTACTTGTTAGACATTTTGTATATATATATGTTTCTTAGTATCGTGCGTATCTTAATAATGATTGCTGAAGCTCGAATTATTCTCGTGAAATATATGCTGGAATTATTTTATTTTAAATTTCAAATTCATACGGTCATGCAAGAGTCAATCAAAATTATTTGCTATTTTAAGTTTTATTAAAACATTTTTATTTCCCATAATTATTTAATACGTTTCAAGTTTTTTGTAAATTTAATCAAATTTTTGGAAATATGTAAAGGTGACATAAATAAATGTACACATAAATGGAAAATGTATTGTTAGGTTTGTTTGTTAAGCCATTTTTAAATTTGTAAATAAAAGGAACTCTTAACTACTACTCTAATGCTACAAGTAATCTTCAAACATTAATCATGAAAAGCATTTTCTGATATTTTCAATATGCAGTTTTCAAAATTATGAATAAAATTAGAATTTTTTATTAGATTACAGTTTCTCTTTTACAAGATTTCATACTTTTTGTAAAAAAAAAACAAAAAGTTTCAACAATTTCTTATCTCGATATTTACAAAATATACTTTTTATTGAGTAATTTATTTCTAAAGTTCATTGATTAGAAAATGTTTACTATGTGTTGAAATGAAGAAAGAAATTTACTTACAAGGTTCCATTATTCTGTAATAGTTTAAAAGATATTTGGGAAATAAAAAGCGAAAAACACTAAATCTGATATTTTGCATATTGTTTGGAAAATATAGTGAGAAAAATTTAACTTATTTCAACATAATCAGTTTATATTTAAAATGAAAATAATCGAGGGTTATTACATAAATCATGTTGTTCTTTCTTACAGGAAAAAGATGCACATTCTTTAAAAACCAGAAAAAATCCAGAGTAATCTCCAAATATAAATCATTAAAAAATCTAACAGTTATATAAATTTTCGAATAATAACTGGAATAAATTTTAAAGAAAAAATATACTTATTAATATCTATCATCAATAAGATAGAGATAAATATTTCCTTCAGTTTACTGTTATTGAATATTATGATGAGTATTTATTGACGCCGGACGTAGAAGCAACCCTAGGGTTATTGGTTACTAACTTTATCATTTTGAGCTTCAATCAAGAGACGAGGAGGACACCTGAGAAGAAACTCTCTCCTCTAAATATCCACACCACGCTATGGGAGAGCTTGGAAGCGCGTAGATTTACCTAGCATCAACCCCACAACACGATGGGTCTTTAGTGGCAATATGATTTGAACCCAATACTCGACGGAAACCATAACAGACACGAATTCATAACCATGACTACCAGGCTACCCAGCCCACTCTGTTATCGAATAAAAATCACAAACGAAACTTCTGTTCTAAGATAGAAAATTATTTTAAGCAACATAATTTATAACGAGAGGTTGAAGTTTCTAAACATTTTTTATTCATAAATTTTGAACCCAAATGCTGAAAATTTTAAACTGTTTCCATCATCAAGAAAAAGTGCTGGAGTGTTGACTAAAAAGTACATGTTTTTAACGAAAGATGGCTTTGCTAAGGCAAGTTGATGCTGTTCTATCGTGTGCTGTTATCGCGCGCGAACGTGAGATTGAAAAGCCTCAAAACGTTACTTAAATCGATAAGAACTAACGAGCGAAAACTTCTATATTTCATCACGTAAAAACTATCGAGTCAAACTCACAACTTACAATGAATATCATAGTATTCTTGCGAACACAATAGCATGCATTAAACTTCGTTTAAAAATATCATAACTCTGTAAAGAATGATTATTTCTATCCGACTCTTGTGTCATTATTGAATTAAATATAACTAACTCTAAAAGTCAATAACTGATCCAAAGACACGTAAGTCCATTACATCTCAACTATTTATTTATCAATTACTGTGATATAATACTTAATCCTTTCGGGACGAGCATACCAAATGCGCATTACTCACGATCGTCGTTCACGGTCAATTGTACCAAATACGCATCACTAGAGAATGAGCTCAGGGGCCGAAGGATACAAATCCGCATTCTAAAGTGGAAAGTTTTCTAAATATCTCTAAATGGCATCCAGTGTCCATTACTTTTGAACTGAATAGTATTTTTAACCGAATAGTATCATGACCTTCAGTTTGATCTTAGTCTGTTTTAATTCAATATTTTGCGCACCAGCTGTGGAGGTGGAGTAAGGAAAACATAATGAAAGCAAACTGAACTCGGCTCTTTAAACTTCCATGTGATGTACATTAGTGTTTCTGGTTTTTCAACGAATGTTTTTTATTGTTTTTTTGCGATGTATTTTGATTTCTTTCTTTTTAGTGTTGTACCGTTAGTACTGTTTGACTTTGCCTTGCTTTTGGATGTATTTCGTTTACTTCCCTTTTTACTTCGGAAAGTCTTGACTCCTGTTTGTAATTGTGAGAAAGCCTTGTACAAAAGAAGAATATACTCACATAGTCGACGAACCAATTAATGATGGTAGTGTGATTAATTTTCTAAAAAGTTTGAAAGGAATATTTCTAGTGATTCTGATGCGGACATTTTGTCAGAAACGATCAAAACAGGACTTAGCGTTTCTCCGCGCTTCGAGAATCACCACACTCGGTCTTAATTTTAAGTTTTGATACTTCTTGCAAATAATTTTTTCTTGAATATCTTTTTATTAATTTTAGAGTTTATTTGATATGTTTTGTCAGTAAAACTTCGGAATAATTTAAATAGTACTTCCGAAAGTCATTTCTCAAAGTAAGGATTTCTTTACATATATTTTTCTAAATGTTAAAATCTGAAAAATGATTGTTAAAAATAAAAATTTTAAAATATATAGCAGCTAATTAATAATCTAAAATTTTACCAAGTATTATAACATTAGGACGAAAACTTTTTTTGACAATTTTTTTTCAAATATAGGCTTAGCGATGCAATACCCCCAATCCGTGCGACAGTTCCTTTCGATTCACCTTTGTCTCTAGTGTACATCCTACGCCAAGGCGTGCAGTCCCGAAAGGGAGTAATGGCTCTCTTTGGACTCTATGGCTAGCCCACCAATTTAAATATCACTGAAATAATAGCTCTTAATAAATCCTTCCATTGGGGGTTGCTTTTATCCAATAAATCCTCTGGGACAGAAATAGCCAGTCTTCTCTTGATATTATCGGCCTCCTGTTAGAACTACACTCAGAGTTAACCACACTCTACCTCTATCCCCCAAGTTTCACTCTCTTATATATAACTATATCTGAACTACTTCATTTTATTTCCACCTGCATCTAACTAACATAACCACGTTTCATTTTGGTTGGGAAAATATTGTTATTTCATGCAATCAATCTCAATTGAAGTCCCCAAGGTTAGTGAAGAGAAAATCGCGAGTACCCCGATATAACAACCTTACTCTTAAAATATTTAATTACATATAATTGTTAATGGTGAATCATAACCCTCACCAATGAACTATTATTACCAATTGTTGAACTATTTCATCCACTATTTGAAGCGAATATTATAGCAACAGATAATGAAATAAAGCCTATTGCTCCATTTCTCTTCTACAGTCTTTATTTGTGAGTCTAACATTAAATATTCTGCTTTCAGTGAAGAAGAAAAATAAGTTTACTTGCCTTACACATATTAATTTGTGCGGTTATTCTGCGTCTGGTAAAAAAGTTCATGTTCAAGTAAAATCATTAATTATAAATAAATTTCATTTTGCTTAACCGTTTCCTCATTTGTTTTAGATTTTTGGATTCAGTATATCTTTCTCGAAACCAGACAGTAAATAATTGCTGACAAACATTGGAATTACCAAGAAATGTGTGTCTTGGTGTTTTTATTATGGCATAAAAGATAAATTAATTGCTTTGTGAGGTTTTTCTTCATTACATTATTCTTGGGTCATCTTAATACCTAATTAAATTGTCGATAATTTCAAAACTCCTATTGAAAATACATGAGAGAAGAAGTGAGTTATTGCTCGTTAACGTCGCACTGAAAAGAGGGAAAACACGAGGACTGTTGGCAACGGACTGGGTAATTATGAGCTCGGTCAAGGGGGTAAGAGAAGGACAACACACTTCATTAACTACTAAATAATAGGTAAGATCTCTCACTCTCTCTCACTGTAATCCCTCTTAACTGAGTAAATCTTAGTTTGTATTGTAATAATAAAGAGCTTACCAAATCACTTGTTCTGATTCAAACACTTCTCTATAATAGCAGATTTTAATTAAGTACTTATCTAGGGGAGTCACTTCAATCCAAACGATTAATTACAATGTTTCAGTCCAATCTACAAATATCTTTCAACTAGTCTTTTGCATTCAAACATGTTTTGACTGCAAATATATTTTAACTTTAACTCCTTTCTCTCCCCTTTCAATCCTATTTTTTTTATATATCCCTATCTCTAATTCAATTCACTACAATTTTTCTGTTCATTTAATTTACCTTTTCACTTTTCATTTTGATTTAGAAGAAATCGTAATTTTATGCATTTCAAATTACTATAAGGTACCCGAGGTTAGTGAAGAGAAAATTGCGAATATCTATACGTCCCGCTTGATAAGTAATGTTAATAAAATATAAAAGTTACATCTCATGAAACGTCATAATGGAGCATACAATACAAATCATTCGGAACAATATCCTTGTTATGAAAAATAAATTTAAAAAAAAAAAAAATTAACACAGAGTATCTACGTACCATAGTGCGACACACATGACATTTACTTTTTGGAAATAAGCCCATGCCTCGACATAAGTTTGACAACCTTGCTTCAGAAAAAGTAACTCAAATAAATATACTAATTAAAGAGTAATTTTTTTGTAGCCATTCTGCAATGGAAATTTTTTTATAAATGTAATGTTATTTGTTTTTTACAGATATTTCCTGCACCACTTATAAAAATAATTAAGCAGACGAAAATCAGTTTAAAAGAATATTGTCGGCATCATGCACAGCTTGGAAAGATAATTCTTTAATATGGTGGCTTTTCACGAATTATTCTGGTAGTGGTTTAACTCACCGTAAACAAAGCAATGATCAAAATACTGATTGCTTCTCCTTATTCTGCTTCAAAGAAGATGAATACAGCCAGAAAATATATAGCGCCGTCCTTCTCATGGACTTCTTAGAAAGCAAAGATCTCTGGGCTTGCTTTCTTTTGGGCTTACGGGCATCAGCAACCGCGAGGGACCCTAGTGATCTTTTTTGTTCCCATGGATTTTCCATTGTTGGTAAACACAGGCGAAGCACCTTCGGGATGCCTTTGCAATCCTTCTCAATTTTCGACCATCCTTCTTATAAACTATTTTTTTTTTCATTTTCTAGCTCAGTTTCTTGTTTCCTTTTCTAGTTCATGGTTACATCTTGTTTTGGCGCAGCATAGCAATATCTGTCTATTGCGCTGTTAAACTTCACCATCTCAGAAAATGTAATTGTGGTCAATGGACTACATTGTTTTCCTAATTCCATTATGGTCAATACTACATTGAGTTTTCCTATTTCTATATCCCACTCCTAACACCTCATTTCTAACATAAATGATGTTTGAAAAACCATGAATCTAATCCCCTTTTGTTGAAATTTTTATTCGAGTTGTTAGTTGCTTTCCAATAGATCGCAACTGAATAACAAGTTTTCGTGATAAGTGAAAATAATAATAACCCTCTTCCGAAAAATTCATGTAGAAGCTGAAAATATTGAGTTTTAATGAATTATCTTAATTTATAATATTCTTTTAGTTGCATATGTATCTGTCAACACAAGTATTGGATAATAAATTTAAAACAATAATTCCTCTAGTGCCTATTTTTATATCGAATGTAAGAAATTATTGAATGTCACTCAGGATGTTTTTCTGACGAATTTAATCTATTTTTATTATAGAGGTTATATATATTTCACACTAAAATTGCGGATGTTTTTGTAAATATATTTATTGTAATCATCTTAATTCATGATTAAACGTAAAAAAATTACCAGTTGAGCTGAATAAAAACATTGTACATATAAATGCTATTATAGGATCTCAAATTATTCTTTACAATACAAATTTGATTTAAACTACAAAAATATTTAATTCAATTTCTTATCAAAATCAATTTATTTTCAAATTTAAAATGTTCTTGTAATATAAAGAAATTTGTAACTGTATATAAAATTTCGAAATTTACATGGCAGATTTTTTGGATATTTTTAAAAGACAAACTATTATGAAAGTAAAGTACTTAGTTCCAGCCTTATAACATTTTATCAAAATGTGCAAAAAATAATAATACATTTTTTTCGTATGTATTTGCTAAGAATTTTGCAAAAGTTATGACGCCTTGGTTTCGATTTTATCTCTTATTCGTGCCATTATTAATCACTGACTTTCATATAAACGAAAGCCAGTATAAAATTCAATTGAACTTCATTATATCTTAATAATGATCCAAAAGTAAATATTTGTATTACGTTAGTCAAGTAATATCATTACGTGTCCAGAAATAAATAGTATCTAAAAGTTCTACTTACCTGACCACTATTACAGATGGGTCCAAGTCAGGAACTTGTCCAATACTGTTCTCAGCTAATGTAATATCTCTTTTAGTTAGTTATAATTTGGCAGCCATTTGCTCATTTGCAAACAAATGAATCAGGATAAATTTAATTTTGGCACCATTTAACACTGAGAGCTACCAAAGGTAACCATAAATTGCCTTTGCAACGGCATCTGTCGTGAAAAAAGGTATTTTTTGAACTATCCTCGAAAAAGGAAAAACGAAGTACCCGTTTATAGATAAGTATGTATAACAAATAAGTAACAAAAATGTGTTATCACCAATAAGAATTCCACATAAAACAATAAGGGAGAAAACTTATTTTTTTTCAGAAAAAAGGAGAAATGCAAGTTAAGCTATAAAATTAGGAGCGGATATGTTGCTGCGATTTTGTGGTATCGCTTCACTTTTTTTCGTTAATATCTAAAAATAATTTTCCAAATCAAAGCACATTATGATATCGGTTTAATTTCTATTTCTTCCAAGATTGCTTTTATTTTCAAACTAGAGTATTATGTAGAACAGAAAATATTTAATAAAACCTATCATTCTACTTAGATTAAATGTGTGACAATCATTAGATAAAATATCTTCTGAAGGAACTGCAGCATTGTTAGATGTCACGATTCTGCCAACGACAGACGATCCAATTCCTAAAAGGAGCCTGAGTCAATTTATCTCTATCCTGTCATTGATCACGAATGGTGTGACCTACTGGCCTGTCTACACGAACCAGTACTAACTGATAATGGACCCTTCAAGACTGGATATCGATAGCTTCTATTTTCTTTATTATTTCCTTTACATCTCAACAAAGACTTTTAATAGCGAACTAAGCAACGAAGTCACTTTCTCAAGAGAAACTTTTAAACGAAGCTCATCCAATAGAACATTCTTGTGAAATTCTCTGTAAAATAACAAGACTATATTTCTTACGAAGAATTTAAGATTTCGAAGGAAAGTTGTACAGTAAAATTTATCTTACAGTTTGAGATTTTTTGGGTTAAATAACATATTACACGTTGTGTCATTTATAAAGGTCTTACATAAAGAAATTTGAAAAAAAAAAAATTCTTCTGTATAAGAATTATTATAAAAAAAATAATTTAAGTTTTTTAATTTTTGATTTTTTTTTGTGTTGACAAAGTTGAAGGTGAAAATCTAGAATAAAGTATGTTTGAAATCTACATTAAAATATTTATAATAATGAAAAATTCTATTTAAGAGATCTTAAGTACTTAATATCTCAGCATACATATGACTTTATTTTTTCATAAATGAACAAAATGCACAAGATTAGTTCCAATTGAGTTTTGTTTTGATTTAATGATTTTTTTTTGTAAAATCTTCTGGTATTTTTAAGCATAATGCTTTATGTGCTTGATTCTGTGAAAAACTTTTAACGCATACCAAATATAGTGAGTCAACTTTACACAAAAGAAAACACGCACTTGCAATTATTTGAACGCGTATGCGAAAAATTAATCGTGCATGCATTATCAAACACAAAATAATACATTCACGGGAAAGTATTTAAGCGTATACAAATGATATTAAGTCCATATACCATAAAATAATATATCCACGTGAAAGTATTTAATTGCATATGTAGCATATTGAATCTATTAAACATTATTTATAAATAATAATTTCGTGCAATGGATTACTGTTACCTAAGTATAAAAAAATTCTCATATTATCATTTTTTAAAATCAGAATTTAAAATTTTTCCGCAATATCGAGATACTCTTTTGATATTGAAATATTGCCCATTCGAATAAAATTAATATTTCACAAATTAATCACAACACTTTTGTATCGTAACTTTTATTGTGTTTTTTTTTCTCACAATTACTTCATCAATGAATATAATAAATGCAAAAAAAATATTTTTTACAAATTTGATGAATTAAGTGAAGTAACTTGTAAACAGAACTATTTAAAGGATTAATGGTCTTTTACACAGCAAATGGTAAGAAACTTTTACCATTACGAAGGTAATGATGCTACACAGCTGTCCGCAATTTAGGCCGGAATTCTTGATAAGATTAGTTCCTACATTTTTCTTTTGCTAAATGCCGAAGTATAATTTGTGGATAATATTATTAGAAACGTTGAATTGTCAAAATACCGAATTTCTGAAATTATTTCCAAGATATATTTAGTGTGAATAAAATTAATGAATCATTCAATATGTACAGATTTGCTTTCTTAATCTTAATGAATTCCTGGAAATATGTAAATTCTTTTCTAAATGAATTCATTGCAATATATAAATTCTTTTCTAAATTAATTCCTTGCAATGTGTAAATTCCTTTCTAAATGAATTACTGGCAATTTGAAAATTTTAAGCATTTGAGCATTTAGATTCTTTTAAATCACTGAAAATTTGATGTTAATCCGAACTATGATTTTTTTTCCATATCTGTCACATATTTACTAAATTCTGCAAATCTTTCAGTTGCTTAGCTATGTAAAGAAAAAAAAACGATAAAACTTTCTTAGTAAAACATCACAGAAGCTAAAATATTTTCTATTTTTCAAAAAGATGTTTTTTAAAATAACTCCCAAGTATCTCTATCGAACGTTTTAGCATAACAATCAAGTAAAAATATAAACTAAGATATTCAAAAATATGAAAATTCAGTATTTTATTTATATATCAGTGAATTTTGCGAATTATTTTCTTTGAAAATTCGTTATTTTTTTTTATGAAATCGATTTTCTTTCCACTATTTCGTTTCTTAGATGATTTCTTCCACAGCACGATATTGTTTTTGAGAATTTAAAAAAAAAATGTTAATTAGATTTATATTTTTGTAGAATTTAGTATTAAGTTGTGCACTTAAAGATTTTGCAGAAGACTGCTAAGCTGAAATTAAATCAATTCTTCCTAAACAGAGGTAAAATATTTCTTCAATAAGTATCGGTATTGATTTTTTAAGTCTATAAGAAAGGGGATAGGGAGGTCTTTATAGTAGGGGGGAGGTGGCAGACAGGATGCAAGATAAGATGATCGTTTCTAAGAGTCGGGGTAGCGAGTAGACATCACGCTAAGTGAATGCGTGATTAGTGCTTGCGTTGTAAGTAAAACTGCAACGAACACCATTGTGAAACAGCATTGTATGGTTGCGTTTTGCATTAAACTGAACAAATCACAGCGAAAACTTTCGGTATGTCTCGATGAGGCTGAAAAGGACGAAAGTGTGTCCAGAACATGTGTTTTTGAATAAAACAAAAAAAATTAAGGATGGTAGGGAATACGTTGATGAAGAATAATGTTTATTGTCTTCCTTGACGCTTAAATTGTAATTTGCAAGGAATTTGGGTCTACGTGATAAACAGCGAACGCAGAAGTGGTAGAACGTTTGAGGATTAGTGTCCACAGTGCCTGAAGGAAAATCTATGATACTTGGATACTTCATCATAAAAGTACCCTGCGTCACATTTCTATAATGCTTAAAAGGTATTGACCACACAACATCACAGCACTTCCCTAATCTTCCAACATTCCAGATCTAGTTTCCGTAATTTCTTTTTTTTCCCTCAGATCAAAAAAATTATCTATAAGTATACCATTTCGGGGTGATTAATGCTGTACAATTGCTTTCGATTTAGTGTACGAAAAGTCTTGATGTTACCTACTTCGAGGGTATGTATGAAAACTGGAAGAAAAAGTTTGAAAAGGAGTATTTATGCAGTAGGATCATATTTTAAATTTATTAACATACTGTATATATACCTTCAATAAGTTTCTTTTAATGACATTAGTCCCAATATTTATTGGACAAAGCCTATAAAATAATTATAAATTTTGAGAGGAATAATAATGGTATATACCCAGCTTGAGATCAATAGAATAGTTAAATCTAATGTTTATTACCTGCTTCCTTCAGTTTTATGGTTAAACACGTAAGCTTAAATTGTTGTACTCGGAAACTCAAAATGGCGTTGAGTACACTTAAGCAAATTGAAAATTGTTATGTCAAGGCTTAGAATTATTAAATGCCGTCGCATTCAAAGTTAAACTTCCGTATTAGCTGAAGTAAGTGTTGATAATCTAAAAATGAAATTGAAAATATCAATCTCTTTCTTTATCCTGCATGCAATTTAAGATTGAAAACGCAGTTCATTTTTCTCACTGAATTCTTGCACAAACAAAATAAGAAATGAACATAGAATATCTACAAGAAATAGAATCAATTGAGTAGAATAAATTCATTTTTTTATCATAGGATTGATTAAAGGTAAGATAATGAACCTTCATTTAATAAATGAAAACCAAATTAAGGCTTGTAAAAGAAAATTTAACATTTTATTAACATTTCGCTTAATTTTATCAACGTAAGCATATCATTGTGAATCAAGTGTACAATTGAAAAATTAAAAAGTAGTGAATCGAATAGCTTTAAGTCATTTTATTCCTTTTTGCAGATTATGAATTCGTGGGGCACAATGTCCATTTCTGCAGCAAAATCTGAACAAGAGTAAGTCATAAAGCCTTTAATATGAAAATTTAAAAGCTTACAAATAATTTGGGTGTACATTATTTTCAATGAAATATACTTATTAAATTTCCTGAATGACAGGTTTGGTGAAATCGGATAGCCTGATTTTAACAAATATTTACGAGCTATCTATAGAAATACTGCACAATAGCACATATAATTATTTTCATAGTTAAAATAATTATTAAAAGAGCAGTAAACTACATTTATATTATTGATTTCCTGTCAGTTCTAAAATTAAACGTATTCACTTTAGACTTGTTCCGAAATTAATTTCCACTAATAAGTTATCATCCAAAGTAACCAAGATAGAAAGTAGAAAAATTGCGTCTGAGGGAGGAGAAACACTAATTTTGTGGCCTATGTTAGTCTGCATATTTAACATGCCTTAATAAAATATTTTTTACTAAATGAAGAGATGGAAAATGTGAAAGAATAAAATTTGAAATAAAACTAAAGTGTTATTTTTTTTATTGTTTAAACAGATAGAGAGTGATCACTTATCTCCAGTAATTTTTTAAATAATATTTGTCAAAGCAGACTTTCTTAATTTACTCAAGATACTGTACTATTTATTTTCATTACCTAACAGTAGCAGAATGATTTTACGTTTTTATAACTTATTCATCCCTTCTGTTGTTCTAAATATCTCGAAGAAATGAAAGAAATTTTTTGCACTTAGTATGAATTTGATTTTTTGTTTCCATTTTCGAGCTGAAAAATAAAAATTAAACAGCTCAGTGGTTTTTCCACGCGAGAAAGTTTTGCCCTTTTGCATATTTAACAGTGTGCTAAATTTTGTTACTTTTTTTCTGAATCTGTGTAGCAATATCTCATTTAAAATGCCTCTGGCGTCAGTAAGAAGTCTTAGGAAATGTTAAAGTTTAAAAAGTGATGAAACACAGCTGGAAGAATATAAATGAACTCACTAAGAGCAGAAGCGTCGAGACATATACTTCTTTAATTTAACCCTTAGCGCTCGAGAATGTTTATTATAATATATGCCAACAGATTGAGGCGTTGTGATTAAATCATTACAGTTCGTGCATAACGCTGAAAAAATACGCGTGAACCTGGATAAAAGCACTAAAAGGTAAAAAAAAATACATATAAAAATTGAAATTATAATTCTTTATGAATGAGTTCAGCCTTATAGTTTTTCCATGAAAAGAAATGGTTGTAAAACATTGCCATAAGATTAGCAAAGTGCCCTCAGGAAATATGTTGTTTGTTTGTGCTCTCCAATGATTTGTCTGTTGAATCATTATCCACAATTATTTTTTATGCTTTGTCTGTTAGAAAAAAAATCCAAATTATTGTTTTTATTTCTAAGAAGTAAAATATGTTCTGTTCAGTCAAGTCTCTTGTTTTTATTTTCAAATGCACTACATTGATCCTTTGATTGATGTTTGTGGGATATAGAGCAACAAAGGCTATAATCCGTTAGGTTGATTATTTTGTTTTTCAAAATTCTCTTGTTCATTGGATAACTTTATCCGTTTTATTAATCTACAATTACGTAAGGGTGTTTCGCGCTTTTTTTAAATACTTTTTTGGGCAGAATATAAGCATTAACTGCATAACAGGCGGGAGGAGTAGGCCATAAAAAATTTCCGTACATACCTATTTAACATTAAATAATTATGTGATAAGGTTTTGATTTCCTTTTATTGTTTACTGTTACTTGATTTGATCTAACTGAGAAACCACACGAGATCTATTAGCGTAGGATCTCATAATTTCGAGCCTTGGCCAAATGACATGGAGGTCTCCTGAGTCGGCATCAACCTTTCCAACCTTCCTCACCACTTGATGAGAGGACTTATAAACTCAACTTGCATCAGTAGCACTGCACAGGCGGGCTTTTAAGTAATCCCAGGGCTCGAACCTACGACACGAAGAAAACTGGAATCCGTGAAATTTTCGAATCCGTGACCTTTACGACTAGGCTACTGTCGCTACAGGTTATGTGCTGCTCGAGCATGCACTTCATTTCAAATGACTAAGATAAGTTGTTATTGGCAATCAAGGACATTGTACCATTTTAACTATAATATTTATTTATCACTTTAATCTACTATTGCATATAGGTAGTACGTCAACACTCGTCCACATATGTAAAACTGAATAAAAAGGAACACTTGGCTATTAATTTTACGAAATAATAGCTGAGAGTTAATTGTAGGATATATCAGGTACCAGAAAGTTGTTACACTAGGTACGGTACTTGGTGATGGAGAACTCTTCTGATTTAGCACCTAGACATCAGTGTGTGCAGAATCTACAAACGGCTACCGAGAGATCTGGTTAGTTGTGCTGAGAGAATGACAAGTTTAGAGGTTTGAATTGTCATCCAAGCCACCCAATGTGAAACTGGCAAGTCCTAACTTTCAGTGGAAAGAAGAAAATTCTGGTTGGTCCATGAAGGATTAAGGATCGGTTAGACAGGAGTGGGCAAATAGCTGCCCTCTTAGAATCTTTTTTTGTGGTCAGACAAGACATTCAGAAAAATCCATCTTGGACTGAGATGTCCGTCACATACATAAAACTATTCAAAACAAAACTAGGTCTCTTTTCAAGGTAAGCAGGAGGAGATAATAATAATCATCTCCCTTTATTAGGAAAACAGAACGTATGTGAAAGTGTTTCGCCTAAGATTAATGATCATTTGCAGTGCTTGGAGGAAAAGGTCACAAAAAGAATTCAATTCGCTTTTTTAATCCAATCATTGCTGATGTTGAAACAGCACTTAGGAGGCTGTAACATGAACTTATTCATATGCATTTAGAACACAATGTGAAATATATATTTAATGCTGTAATATTAGTTGAATTTTGCAATTTTTTTTTTGTGCTTCGAAAAAGTTCTCTATATTTGGTCTCTGCATATTTTTGCAAAGGTCGACAAGAGTAAATATAGATGCTCTTTGACAGACATTAACTTATCAGTTGTGAGGAGTTTCTTAACAAGCAGTCTCCTTCTTGATTTCAAAAAATAAATAAATATAGAAAAGTGTGATAGGAGTACATTTGTTTCATTACACTGGTTCTGAAATGAAATGTGCTTCTTTTGAAGTTATGGATGGTATAAAATCAGCATAAAATATAAATTGATTAAAACTGTTGTTCTTTTATTTAAATTACGGTTTATTATTATTTTTTTTATTTTTAGAGCAATTTTCTGAAATGCAAAGTTATCTAATGAATGCAATCATTTTAAAAGATACAACCTGCCGCGAACTTCCGCATCCCCGACATAGCCCCCGAACCTAAGCAATTGCTTACTCTTGGGTTTGACGATACTTGCCTACGGACAGTAATCGGATCACTCAAGCAAACTCTCTCGTTGTTTTTTTTTTTAATCTAAACTTTTGATTTGAATTCGAAATAAAATAAAAAGAATAAAAGATATATTTTTGTGGAAAAATTTTTCGGTCACCCAAACAATTTATCGTTTCAATAAATTGTACAGTTTTATACCGAAAAGCGTTATCAAATGAAAGAAATAATTTCTTCAATACCTTCCTCATTTTTCAGTGTAAATTTTAGCTAGTTAACACCTTTTTAAAGCATGTCCTATAATATTAAATCTAATAAGTGTAATATAAGCATTTAAACATAAATAATACTTGGAAATTTTTAAAAGTTTTTATATACATGTGATACGTACATCATTTAGCATCTTACATTAAAAATATTTATTATGAAACAAAATTTCATTCATGGTCAATAATTAGAAGGTGTGCCACAAACATTATAAAATGATTCATTCACCTAGATGCATTAGAGATACCAGACATGTCTCCGCAGCTTTTCGAATGTTAAGGGTTAATAGGTAGGTTCATATTTCATACTAACACATCAATCAATAACTCCCGAGACTAACCCAGAGATGGTGCTCGTAGTAAACCAGTAACCAAGTCTTTCTAGAGTACGAACCTTTGCTTGAAACGTGTCAAAATTTTAAGTCGATCGGACCAGAAACAGCTGAGTTATCGAGGTTGGAGTAAAGTCGTTTTGTAGTTTGTTTAAAAAATGGAAAAAACCGAGTTTCGTGTTCTGATAAAACATTGTTTTTTAATGGGTAAAAACACCGTGCAGGCGAAACAATGGATTGAAAAATGTTACCCGGACTCTTGTCCATCAAAAGCAACGATTTGTCGGTGGTTTGCCGAGTTTAAACGTGGGCGTACCGACACAAATGACGCGGAACGCTCGGGTAGACCTGTGGAAGCCGTTACACCGGAAAATGTGAGTGAAGTGACAAAAATTATAATGAAAGATCGTAAAGTGAAGCTCCGTGAGATTGCTGAGATGACACAGATATCATATGGAAGTGTATTTACTGAAAAAGGTTTTTTGAAGTGAAGTGAAAAAGGTTTTTTCCAAGTGGGTGCCGCGATTGCTTTCGATGGAACAAAAACAGCAACGAGTCGATGATTCAGAAAGCTGTTTATCGCTATTTACTCGCAACAAAAAAGATTTCTTGCG